>JAPKLX010000269.1:176971-213683 GCA_026898415.1 Leonotis leonurus
GGGGGGGGGGGAATACACCAAATACTAACTTTTTAGTTTACTTGACGTTTTATAAGAGAGCTCAAGCTATTCTATACAAGAAATTGCTTGGAATGACTGACCATATTGATATACAGATCAGTAGCTGGTCTAGTCCAAACAGATTACTCTCTAAGTGTAAACACTTAACAGATAATAAGAGTAATCTTATTACCTCCTGAGTGTAGAGTGAGTGCGGAATAATGGTGGATTTAGTGAATGCTCTTGTTTAGAAAACCTTAAGGAGTTAATCAGATCGATTAAGCAGATTGTTTGAGAATGCAGATTATATGATAGTGCAGAGGGTTAGAATAATAAACAAAAGATAATAAGGAATGCAGGAATGTAAAGCACACAGTGTTTAACGTGGTTCGGGAAATCCCTACGTCCACGATCTGATCAAAACTAGACCAGATTATCCACTACTAGGATACTCTGCTTCTTTATACTCGTGGAGAACGAGTCACAAGTACCAATCACAACTAGAGTGATACTTGTGCACGAATGAAGGGTCGTGTCCCTTTACAATAGATTACCTCTACGTTACCACTAGAAAACTACTAGCTAGCAGGGTGATCTCCTTTCTCTCGACAAGACAGACTTGAATCGAGGTGGTTGGTGTGATGTAGAATCACAAGATGTTGAAGCTCTAAGTCTGGAATGCAGAAAGCTTGAAGGATAATTGCAGTATAGCTCGTGTGTGTTCTATCTTTTTCCAGATTGTTGATTTCAACTATATAGGCATTGAATATTAAAATTCTAGCCGTTGTTGATTGGCGTGAGATAGATGGTATATTGCCAATCAATGGTTTCCATCATATCTGTTCTTGCCATATAGGAAAGGTTGACTCAATCTTTGATTTATGGAAATCAGATTGTTAACGGTCTCTTTCCTTATTTGTTTTAATCGTAGATCTTCTTTCCAAGCCCTGTTGGATGGACCTTGATCTTGACGTGGCAAGTGCATATGATGTGTAGGATGATGTCAGCTTATAGTTTGATGACTCAGTCGCTCTGGTTCATCGCTGTTGGCATCGATCTGGTCACTGTCTGTTACAGCAGATCGATTCTTCTTTGGCAAAAAGCAATGACTTTCATCCTATTCTAGTTTGAGAATGACTTCTATGGAAATATATCCTTTACATTTTAAGTCATCTCCTAATCTGTTCCATAACAGAAATCACTTTATCTATAGTGATCTGTTTTTACACGAGAACAGGTTAAACATAACGAACAGCTAAGTGTGTTTCGAGAGACCATCATCAACACTAATCTTAGGGTTCCCAACAAGCTTTGTACCAGAAAGGAAGAAAATGCCAGATCAAGTGAAGGACTTGAAAAACAAGAAAGGCTATTCTCAAAAGATGATAATATAAGATGCGAAGAACATGCAGTATCATCAAACTAAGGGGCAACCAACTCACTACACAGAAGTAGATCACCTTAAAAAGACAACTGTCAACAGGACAAAAATTGTCAACAGGACAGCTCATAATAAAAAGAACTTGAAGAATGGTGAAACAGAACGATTTCATCCATCTGAAATTCACACTCTATCTAAAGTTGACAATGAGGGGAATATCATTACGTGCTATATTTCTGTTCCTAACACTAAAATGTTCTGGATTCGAAAAGGAATATTTGCTAATAATCAAGCACCCAAACGTTGAAAGGGTAGCTAAGTTTGATTAATTGCAGGATCAAAGAACTGCAAGAAGGAGTAAGGTAGCAAGAGGAACCATCTGGATAATAGATAGAGAAACCAGGACCACTGGTTACTTTTGGATGTAATTCAAAAGGATATACCAGAGGGTATGGAAACATCAAAGTTGGCAAGACCACTATCACTCATGTGTTATATGTTGAGGGTCTTAGTCACAATCTATTTTCTGTAAGTCAGTTCTGCGCTAACGGTAATCAGATTGTTTTTGATACTAACAATTGTCTGGTGAAGAACAAGGAAGGAGATGAAATACTCCTTACCGGTAAACTGCAGGATAGATTATACATTGTCCAGTGGACAAATCAGATCGAGACCTGCTTAGTCACTAAGACTGTATCAGAAACCAGCTGGTTATGGCATAGGAGATTAATTCATCTAAACTTCAAGTCAATCAACAGGATTGCCAAGGAAAAGTTAGTGGAAGGACTACCAGATCAAGTGTATGATAAAGATTACATATGTGATGCTTGTCAAGCAGGAAAGCAAACCAGATCATCCTTTACAAGCAAAACAGCTAACTCAACATCAAGGTTACTGGAGCTGTTACATCTTGATCTGTTTGGACCAGTGAAGCCACTAAGTATAAATGGGAGAAAGTACACATTGGTAATCATAGATGATTCCTCAAGATTTACTTGGGTCATCTTTTTGTTAAAGAAGAAAGAGACCCTAGACAAGCTCCCTGACTTCCTACACAAGATCACAAAACAGAAAGAGATGAATATAACCTCTATCAGAATAGATCGAGGAACATAATTTCTCAACCAGAAGATTGAAGCATACTGCAACAAGATGGGAATCACTCATCAAACATCTGCTGCTCGAACTCCCCAACAGAATGGAGTTGTTGAAAGGAGAAACAGATCACTCAAAGAAGCAGCTCACACAATGCTTAATGCAACCAATCTACCAAAGAAATTCTGGGCAGAAGCAATCTACACAGCCTGCTACACTCAAAACAGATCATCTATCACACTCAGACATGGAAAGACACCATATGAGATATGGAACAGCAGAAAGCCTAAGATTTCTTATTTTTGTTCTTTTGGCTGTCTGTGTTACATACACAATAATGGAAAATCACAATTGAAAACTTTTGATAGTAAAACTGACCCTGGAATATTCTTAGGATATTCTGATGTTAGTAAAGCTTATCGAGTTTACAATAAGAACTCTCATATTGTGGAGGTAACACCTCATGTTGTTTTTGATGAGTCTACTGTTGAGTACAGGTCACTAGATGAAAAGCAGACAGAAAATCAGGTGACTACCAGAAGGATGAATGAACTATTACTTGAAGATATTCTTATCTGGAATTCAAAAAGTGAGGATGAAGAAATTGTCACTCCACCTGTTGCTGAAGAGATCATACAGCAAGGGGGAATATCACAACACAATCTGGATGAAAATAGATCATCAACAGAAGACAATGAAACAATTTTAACAAATGATGATCAACATGAAAATCCAAATCCAGAAGAAAGTCCAAATCCATTTCAAACTATAGCAACAGCACACCCTGAATTTGAGGAACCAACAGATCAACCTGATCCTGAAATATCTGATGAAGAGATGACCAGGAGGAGGAGATGGATACAAGATCATCCACCAGAACAGATCATTGGGAACCCATCAGATCGTGTGAAGACCAGAAGAATGCATGGAGAGAGTGCATTGATAAGCTGTTATCTCTCTCGCATGGAGCCATCTGATGCTTATGAAGCACTTCAAGATGCAGATTGGATAACAGCAATGCAAGAAGAACTCAATGAGTTCAAAAGAAATGAAGTCTGGTATCTCGTGGACAGGCCCAAACACCAAGGTGTAATTGGTGTAATGGGTGTTCAAAAATAAACGAGATGAGAATGGTGAAGTTGTCAGAAACAAGGCCATATTGGTAGCTAAAGGCTATAATCAACAAGAAGGCATTGATTTTGATGAAACTTTTGCACCCGTAGCCAGATTAGAAGCAATAAGGCTATTCCTAGCTTATGCTGCTCACAAACGGTTCAAGGTATACCAGATGGATGTCAAAAGTGCTTTCCTCAATGGTGTCCTTGAAGAAGAAGTATATGTGGAACAGCCACCTGGATTTGAAGAGGCAGATCCAGATCAGAAAGTATACAGACTGACTAAGGCAGTCTATGGTCTAAAACAAGCCCCTAGAGCTTGGTATGAGACCTTATCCACTTTTCTACTAGAATCTGGATTCAGAAGAGAATCTGTTGACAAGACCTTGTTTATCATTAAAGTCAAAGAAAACATTCTCTTAGTCCAGATCTACGTAGATGACATCATTTTTGGATCTCAATCTACCTATCTGTGTGACAAATTTGCAGAACTTATGAAAAATAAGTACCAAATGTCCATGATGGGAGAAATGAGCTTCTTTTTAGGTTTGCAGGTCAAGCAGCTACCAGATGTTATCTTTATTAATCAGACAAAATACATCAACGATCTGATGACCAAATTTGGGTTAAAAGACCGTAACCCAGTGAAAATCCCAATGCAGACCAATTGGAAAATTGATCCAGATCCAGTAGGAAAACCAGCTAACATTACTCAATACAGAGGGATCATAGTATCACTTCTATACCTAACTGCCAGTCGACCTGACATAACTTTTATTGTAGGTGTATGTGCAAGATATCAAGCAAATCCCAAAGAGTCTCACATGAAAGCAGCTAAGAAGATACTAAGATATCTTAAGGGAACAACCCATGTAGGATTATGGTATCCATGTGAAGACAATTTTGAGGTAACTGGATACACTGACTCAGATTATGCTGGATGTAAACTGGACAGAAAATCAACATCTGGTACATGTCAGTTTCTAGGAAATAAACTAATCTCTTGGTTCTCAAAGAAACAGACATCTGTTGCCACATCTACCACAGAGGCAGAATATATGGCAGCTGGAAGTTGTTGTGCACAAATACTGTGGTTAAGACAACAGCTTAAAGACTATGAGATTGATGTCAAGGAAATACCAATCTTCTGTGATAGCTCAAGTGCTATAGCTATCACACAGAATCCTGTTCTACATACCAGATGCAAACATGTGGATGTAAGACATCATTTTATAAGAGATCATGTTGAAAGAAAACATGAACAGATCGAGAAAATACACACTGAAATACAGAGAGCTGATATTCTTACCAATGCATTACCAGAAGAAAGATTTAAGATGCTTTGTGGTAAACTAGGATTATTAAATCTTGAAACAAGAACCAGATTGATATAAACCAGATCAAGTTAAATGTTCCAACAGGGAAACAAAACCAGATTGACATGGTACAGATCGATAAAATTAAGATCATGTGAAATTCCAACAGGGAATTGACACCAGATCACTAAGTATATGTCAATACAGGTTAATTAAAATTCCAACTGGGAATTAGTAAAAGAATCAATACACCAGATTGGACAGCAGCACAACCAGATCAATAGTCCTCACTATGCAGGAGATCGACCTTTACCAGTTTAATTAATGCCACGTGGATATTAAATTAATAATTCTTATTAATTATCCCATTACTTGGTTAAGGGGGAAAGGTCAACTATATAAGGCGACTAATTATATATAAGGCGACTAATTATATATATTCTGACATCAGATATCATATCTTTTATTTTTGATGATTAAGTACAGTAATTGGGAAATGTGATCGAGGAAATATCTACCAAATCAAGAAAAAGGGAGAAAAATAACTGCAACAAAGACAACGCGCCACACTACAACCATTCGATCAAAGCGCGTGCATCATACGACAAATAGAGGCGGTGATAGACTGAAAACCTAGAACATGGAAAGGCGGGAAAGCTGAAAAAGGGAAGGATTTCTGAATATTTTATTACTCTACTTATCTTCTCATTCGTGTATATACATTGATAAGGTGTTTCATATATCACTCACACTTATATCTTCCCAAACACTTAGCAAATTTCCTCTCTTTCAAACTCTCTCTACCTTCGAAAATCACTCTGTTTTTAGCAAAAATGGCACCCAAATCATCTCAGTTTCTCGATCAAGCGACCTTTTTGAAACCATACTTGCACCAAGACCTCTTCGCAACTCTTGATACCTTCGGGTTTCACAAGCTAGAAAAGGCATTTGACCTTGTTTGCAAATGCAAAGGTTCACCATTTTATGTTTTTGTTTTGATCATGCATTTGAACTGTTTTCTTTTCTCATCTGCATATACGTATGTTTATGGTTATGGTTTCTGTGATATAAACTGCTAGACTGCATAAACTGTTTTGGGCACTTATACTTCACTGATGGAAGGATAGTGCTCACATATGCTCTATTGTGTTTCTTGTAGGTTTTCACAATATTATCACATCACACCCAGTTCATTTCCTACCCAAAGATGTTGCCCGGGTGAAGGACTCAGTGGTGTTCAATGCGCTGATGGAGATGGGAAATTCGAATCCCATCTGGATTCCTCCATCTGGTCTAGCAGATCGATCCACCAAATCTAAAATTACAAGGGAGAAGCCAATAGAGAGGACCCCTCCAAGAGAGTGACCAGGAGAGCCAGTTCTGTTGAAACTGACACCTCTACAGCAGCTCAGCAACCCAAATCCAAACGAAGAGGAAGAGGAAGAGGAAGAGGAAGTACTGATAGGTGGACCACCAGAGGTTGTGGCCCCCATTTCATCTGTGCATCCAGATCAGTCCAAGGACTTCTCTCCAGCACACTCCACCAGTCCGTCGTTTGCAGAACCACTTGAGCAGATCGATGAGGTTTCAGAAGGAGAGGATGCATCATATGGTGAAGATGAAGAAAAGCACAAGGCTGAAACAGTTGTAAAATTACTTAAAGCAGAAGCAGATCGTGCTGTTCTCAAAAGATTTCCAGGCATCCAGCTCACTCCTGAGAGCTATGATGCAGCAAAGAGAGTTGAACTCCTGCTTCTCATCAAGGATAAGGAATTCTACGTACTGGACGCTCTGCTCAAGGTTAAATCCATCGATGCACTGAAAGCAGAAGAAGCCATCTTCTTAAACACCTTCGGAGTCTCTTCCATCACAGAATTGCGAGAATCTTTTCCCCAAGACATACTAGCCATATCCCAGCACGAAGCCATCAAGTTAAAGATCGATCTGAGATCTTTGTATGAGAAGGCTGGGATGCTGCAATTCTTCGAAAGTATAACCTCTGATCACGAAGATGAAGAGCTTATTGAAGCGATTGTAGAAGAAGCTGTTGCAGCAGATCAGGCTGATGCTCACCAACAGGGTGCATCAATAACTGAACCAGATCAGCCCATGGCTGAAGTTGAAGAGCCCACTACTGCACTGGCTGAGGGGGAACCAGTCAAGGATAGCTCCATTAAAGATACAATAAGTGAACTCCCTCAACCAGATCATGAACCAGCAGGACAGAGGGTGGGTGGTGTACACACAGATCACATATACACCCCAGCTGTCGCTGCCACATTGGATGAATACGTTGAGATGTCAAATCTGGAAGACATATTGATGACCCAGCATCAATCCCTGTCTAATGCACAAGTGTGGGATCTCATCTCCCAGAAAGTCGACAAGTACATGTATGGGACTCTCTCCACAGTTCAAGATGAAGCCATCCGCATACTCACAGAGTTCAACGACCACTTGAAGACTCATGTCGATCAAGTTGACTCTGACTTGAGGAGAATATGCAGGCTGAAGATAGAAGAAATTAGCAAGAAAATGGATGATGATCGAGCTGCTGCCGAAGAACGCAAGGCACAGATCGATCAAAGTCTGTTTACCACTGAGCTCAAAGTAAAAGAGATATACAAGATCATCACTGCTTTTGCTGAAAAAGAGAAGGACATGGTGCATGCCATAGTGAAGGAACAGACAATTTGCTAATCTGACGTTCTAAAGGAAGCCATCTCACACACCAAGGCCAAGTTCCGACAATTTGAAAAGGAAGGGAAGAATTTTGTTGAGAGGAAGTTAAGCGAACTACGCTACCCCACGAAAACAATGATCGACACATACTTCAACGACTTTGGGATCATCCAAGAAGATGTGGGGAGTCACACAGAGCAGCTTGCCAACATCACAAAATCATTTCAAAAGCAGATTGATGATTCCAATCTCAATATCACATCGCTGCTTACACAAAAAGTTGACACCGACAAAGAGATCAATGCATTGAAGGAAGAGATCTCTTCCCTCCGGACACTTATCAACATGGTTGTTGCTGATGTCGAAAAGGGGGAAGGATCTGGTAAGGGGAAGAAGCCATCTGCTATTGCTGAAAAAGGGAAAGGAAAGGAGATAGCTCAACCGGAGCAGCAGATCACTGCACAAACAGCCAGACCTCCATCTGCTCCATCTGCTCACACTCAAAAATCTAAATCATCTAGCAGATCGAGCCAAACTCAAAAGAAGAAGAAGAAAACTGGATCCAGCTGGCCATCGACTCACATCAGACCATCTGGAGTGACCAACTGGGTCCCAGTTTACCTAAGAGATGGATGGGAAGGGCTCAAGAATGCATTCGTTCTCTGCATATACTTCCTGAAGGAACATGCATACACTGATGGATCACCTAACGAAGCATTCAATCGATATCTAGACATGAATGATGCTAGTGATCTGGTGGAAGAGATTAGAAAAGCTGCAGCACAAGCTAACATCCAGATCACTGCGCCCGAGAAAGAATACAGATCATGCCCCACCATTCCAGGGACTGATCTACCAGACACGACATTCCTGCTCACCTTCATTAACTAGCTTGCTGAGAACAGAGGATACAAGGTGGATCCAGAAGATCCAGATTATATAAGGATAAGGGAAGGGATTTATGAGAGTGTGCAGCTGATCTCGGATGAGACAAGGGCTAAGATGAAGAGACAACAAGAAGAATGAAGAAAGAGCAGATAGCTACAATTCTCTTATCATTATGATCTGCATTTCTTACCTTTTGTCATGACTATCTGTAAACTCTTTTTGTTTCTATATATATATGAAGTCTCTTTGAAGTTTCTGATGACAACACTCTATTGTCCAGAACACATAAAAAAAAAAAATATCTTAAATCGTTATGACCTAAATAACGAACAATCATCTATCTGGTCATCAAACCAGATCACTCTTAAGAGTTGCTAGGAGATCATTGTAAAGTGTGGTTTCGACATCATCAAAAAGGGGGAAATTGTTGGGAACCCTAAGATAGTTAGTTTTAATGATGGTCTTTCGAAACACACTTAGCTGTCTTAAAGTTTTAACTGTTCTACGTGTAAAAACAGATCACTAGAGATAAAGTGAATACTGTTATGAAACAGATTAGGAGATGACTTGAAATGTAAAGGAGATGTTCCTATAGAAGTCAATCTCAACTTAGAATAGGATGAAGGTCAAGTTTTCACGCCAAAAGGAATCGATCTGCTGTAACAGACAGCGACCAGATCGATGACCAGATCGATGCCTACAACGAGGAACCAGAACGACTGAATCATCAATCCACCAGCTGACATCATCCTACACATCATATGCTCTTGCCACGTCAAGATTAAAAGTCCATCCAACTGGGATTGGAAAGAAGACCTTCGGTTAACATATAGAAGGAAAGAGACCGTTAGCAAATCTGCTTTCCATAACTGAAAGATTGAGTCAACCTTTCCTATATGGCAAGAACAGATATGATGGAAGTCATTGATTGGCAATATACCATCTATCTCACACCAATCAACAACGGCTAGAATTTCAAATTCAATGCCTATATAGTCGAAGTTCAAAAATCTGGAGTCATATAGAACACATACGCGAGCTATACTGTTGTCATACTCTCAAGCAATCAATCTGCTATCCAGACTTAGAGCTTCAACACTCTGTGATTCTACATCACACCAACCACCTCGATTCAAGTCTTTCTTATCGAGAGAAAGGAGATCACCCTACTAGCTAGTAGTTTTCTAGTGGTAACGTAGAGGTAATCTGTTGTAAAGGGACACGACCCTTATTTCGTGCATAAGTATCTCTCTAGTTGTGATTGATACTTGTGACACGTTCTTCACGAGTATAAAGAAGCAGAGTATCCTAGTAGTGGATAATCTGGTCTAGATTTGACCAGATCGTGGACGTAGGGATTTCCCGAACCACGTTAAACATCTGTGTGCTTTACATTTCTGCATATTTCATTTCAGTTGTTTATTATTCTAACTTTCTGCACCATCATATAATCTGCATTCTTAATCAATCTACTGAATCGATCTGATTAACTTCTTAAGGTTTTCTAAAACAAGAGCAATCATTAATCCACCATTATTCCACACTCACTCAACACTCAGAAAGTAATAAGATCACTCTTATTATTAGCTAAAGTGTTCTCACTAAGAGAGTAATCTGTTTGGACTAAAACTGCTATCGATCTGCACATCGATCTGTCTAGTCACTGCCGAGCAATTTCTTATACAGAATAGCTTGAACTCTCTGATTAATCGGCAAGTAAACTAAAAAGTTAGTATTTGGTGTATTCCCCCCCCCCCCCATACACCAAACCTTGCTCTTTCGGGACCAACAGAGTTTCAGAATCAAGATGTGTCTCAAAGCTCATCAAGATGGTTATTCAAGAAGAGAAGAGTCGGATTACTGAAACTGGTCCAGTCAAAGAATATGTGCTCAAGGATCTCAAAATGTATACTTCTAAAGAACAGCGTGAAGCAAATCTTGATGATTTTGCCAAAGGAATCATCTCCAGCATGGTAAAAGGAGTCCATATGGCTAAGATTCAAGATCTTGATACAGCCAAAGAGATGTGGGAAGCATTGAGAGAACTAAGTTTAGGTTTTGAAGAAATGATCGAGAATAAGCTGTCCCTGGCGTGCAACAAGTTCGATGAATTCAAGATGAAGCCTGGAGAAACCATCGAGCAGATGAAGAATAAATTCATTGAAGTGTTACTTGAAGTCTCTGCGTTTAACAAAAACAAGTACACATAGAGAGAGAAGAATCTCAAAATTCTCAGAGCATTACCACCAAGAAGAATGAAAGCAGCTCAAAGAAAGAGAAAGAGACGGCAAAAGCAAAGTGCAAAGCAGATTAACCAGCACTAACTGCAGCACCGGAAGAAGGAGGTTACGACAAGCTACTTAAAGAGTTTTCCATGATTGCCAAGAGGATGGACAAGATGGAAATCAGATCAAGAAAGTATCGAATGTTCTATAAAGATAACAAGGGTAGATACCAGAAGAACAAAGAACCAGAACAATCTGATGACAAAGTTGACGCGAAAAGTAATGGTAAAACTTTTTAACTCTACTGACTATATGTGCTATGGCTATGGCAGAACAGTTCATTTCAAGACAGATTGTCTTGATTTGTCAATGAGTCAAAGAGAAGAATTAAGAGCTAAAAGAGATCGAAAACTCAAAGCTCAACGCAAGGCTATGATAGCTGAAGAAGACTTCAACAATTCAAGTCATTTGTCTGATAGTTCATCAGATAATGATGAGGCATTCTATGCAGAAGAAACAGATGAAGACTGGGATGAATGTTACATGGGTTTGGACAACGGGCTCAATGAGAACGTGGTAAATTCTCATGTCTCTATGTCTTCAAATAAATCTATCTATGATTCAAGAAACGAAGATGAACCAGAAGTCTCATGGGAAGAAATCAATGAGATGTTGAAAAGTTATACAAGTATAAAAAAGCTATTCTCTGAAGTCATAGAAGAGAATGAAAAGCTGAATGAAACAGTAAAGTTCTTAAGTGAAGCAAACACCAAATTCCTGGATCAAGTCAGTGATATGAAAGAACAGATCAACTCCAAAGATACAAAAATATACTCACTAAACTCCAAAGTGAAGGATGTGATCAACAGAAAGGAAGTGACTGAAGAAAAGTTGAGGAAAACCATGGAAAACATGAGCAAGATCAACAAGAGTCAAGAATGCGCTGGTATGATCATTGATATGCAACAAAAAGGAACTGCAAGTCTAGGATATACAGGAAAGTCTAGTGAGACCAAGTTTGTTGCTGAAAGAAAGAATATACCAGATCAAATCAAATATCTCAAGAACAAGAAAAATCAACCTCAGAAGATGATCATAAAAGAAGCAGGAGATAAGAGATATTATCAGAAGAAAGGACAACTTGCACACTATGAAAAGACAAAGGAAGATAAGAAATAGAAGATTTCTACTAGATCTTCTACCAAGAAGAAGAAGATCAATTGGGATAACCTTGAAAGAAATCATCCATCTATTTACAAAGCTATATACAGAACAGATGATGCTAGAAGACAAATTACTTGTTATATATGTGTTCCTAACTCCAAATTAATCTGGGTTCCCAAGGGAAAATTTGCTACTAACGAAGTACCCACTCGTTGAAAGGGTAGCTAAATCTTCATAATTGCAGGATCGAAGAACTGCAAGAAGGAGTAAAGTAGCAAAGCGAACAATCTGGATTATTGATAGTGGATGTTCAAAGCATATGACATGTGATAAGGACGCTCTATCAAATTATGTGGAAAGAGAAGAACCACAGGTAACCTTTGGTTGTAACTCAAAAGGCTACACCAGAGGCTATGGTAACATTACAATTGGCAAGACCACCATCACAAATGTATCGTATGTTGAGGGTCTTAGTCATAATTTGTTTTCGGTAAGCCAGTACTGTGCTAATGGAAACTAGATTATTTTTGATGCTAACAACTATTTTTATGAAAAACAAGGAAGGAGATGAAACTCTTCTTACCGGAAAATTGCAGGATATACGATATATTGTGCAATGGAATAACCAGATCGAAACATGTCTGGTTACCAAGAAAACATCAGAGACAAGCTGGTTATGGCACAAGCGACTAAGTCATCTCAATCTCAAGTCAATCAATAAGATTGCAAGAGAAAAGCTAGTCGAAGGATTGCCAAAGCAAGTATATGACAAAGATCACATTTGTGAAGCATGTCAAGCTGGGAAATAGACCAGATCATCATTTTCCAGCAAAGCAGTACAGTCATCTGCCAGAACTTTGGAGCTACTTCATCTAGACTTATTTGGTTCAGTTAAGCCATTAAGTATAAATGGAAGGAAGTGTACTCTGGTCATCATTGATGATTTTTCAAGATTCACATGGGTTATCTTTCTATTAAAAAACAAAGAGACATTGGAGAAGCTGCCAAATTTTCTCAACAAGATCACCAAGCAAATGGAAACCTCGGTTGCACACACCAGACATCTGCAGCAAGAACACCTCAACATAATGGAGTGGTTGAAAGAAGAAACAGATCATTAAAGGAAGCAGCTCGCACCATGCTAAATGCAACCAGATTACCCAAGAAGTTTTGGGCTGAAGCCATCTACACGGCATGTTATACACAGAACTAATTGGTGATAACTCACAGACACGGGAAAACATCATATGAATTCTAGAATAACAGAAAGCCCAAGATACAGTATTTTCGTACCTTTTGTTGTATGTGTTATATCCATAATAACGGGAAATCTCAGTTGAAAACCTTTAATAATAAAGCTGACCCTGAAATATTTTTAGGATATTCTGATGTAAGTAAAGCTTATAGGGTTTACAACAAGAAGACTCAAACCCAGATTAACAACAAGAAAACAGAAGGGATACTACTAGAAGACATTCTAATATGGAATACAACAGAAGAGAATGAGATTGATGTTAAACCTAATGCTGAGACTAGCTCACAACATGGGGGAACAAAACATATCAATCTGGATCAAACCAGATTGATTCCACCAGAAGGTAGTGGACCAGTGGAAGAAGGTCATAATGAACAATCTCAAGATCAACCTGAAGAATCCAGAGATATGAACAGCTGGAACAATAATCAAGAGATTGAAGTTGAAGAAGCAGAAGTTGAAAACCCTTATCAAGCATCTTCAACAGCACACCTAGAATTTGAGGACCCAACAAATGAACCTGTGCCTGAGATATCAGAAGAAAAGATGTCCAGAAGAAGGAGATGGATACAAGAACAACACCCTCCAGAGCAGATTGTTGGGAACCCATCAGATCGTGTGAAGACCAGAAGAATGCATGGAGAAAGTGCACTTCTTTGTTGTTATCTATCTCGTGTTGAACCATCTGATGCTTATCAAGCACTACAAGATGCAGACTGGGTTATTGCTATGCAAGAAGAACTCAATGAGTTTAAAAGAAACCAAGTTTGGTACCTTGTAGACTGACCAAGACACTAGGTAGTGATAGGTGTTAAATGGGTATTCAAAAATAAATGAGATGAGAATGGTGAAGTTGTCAGAAATAAAACCAGATTAGTTGCAAAAGGATACAGTCAACATTAAAGCATTGATTTCGATGAAACATTCACACCAGTTGCCAGATTGGAAGCAATCAGACTGTTCCTAGCATATGCAGCAAACAAAAGATTCAAGGTGTACCAGATGGATGTCAAAAGTGCAATTCTGAATGGTATACTTGAAGAGGAAGTGTATGTTGAACAACCACTTGGTTTTGAATGTTGGGAACCCCACAGATAATTTAAGTTTTGATGATGTTATCTCGAAAACACACTTGATATTATTCATGTTCTGTATTATTTCTATTTTTGTCTCCTTGTAACAGATGAAATCTGCAGCAAGTCTAAGCAACAGAAAGCTGAAGCAAGTCTAAGCAACAGAAAGCTGAAGATAGTCTAAGTACCAGAAAGCTGGAGCAAGACAGCTTTAACAGAAAGTTGAACCAGCAAGTCTTAGACAGAAAGCTGAACCAGCAAGTCTTAGATAGAAAGCTGAACCAGCAATTCTTAGACAGAAAGCTGAACCAACAAGTCTTAGACAGAAAGTTGAACCAGCAAGTCTCGAACAGAAAGTTGGAGCAAATCAACTTTTACAGAAAGTTGTTCAACCAGAAAGTACTCAAGCAGTGTTCAACCAGAAAGGCATTAAAACCAGAAAGGGGGTAACCAGAAGGTTCCAATCAAAACAGAAAGAGTTGAACCAAACCTGTCAATGATGGTAACAGATCAATAGAGCTATCAAAACCACCAGATGACAATGCCCCTCTCATCATATCTCTTACCACGTCAATATTAAAGTTCATCCATCGAGAATTGGAAAGAGAATCACTGATTGACACGAAGAAGGAAAGTAATCACTGTTGATCTGCTTTCCATTCATAGAAGATTCAGTCAACGACCCTACAAGGAAAGAAGAGATATGATTGATTGGCAATCCACAAATCAAAACATGCCAATCAACAAACGGCTAGAATTTCAAAATTCAAAAGCCTATATATGTTTGGAGATTTAAAGTCTGATGTGAGCTAGCGCGATATTACTGAAACATTCTCAAGCAATTCGATCTTACATCAGACAAAAAGCTTCAAACCGTTCGTGATCGCAATCACACCTCGATTCAAGTCTGTCTTATCGAGAGAGGAAGGAGATCTTTGCTAGCTAGTAGTTTTCTAGTGGATTAACGTGAAGAAATTCTGTTTACAGTAGTTTTCTGTAAGTTGTAAAGGGACACGACCCTTATTCGTGCATAAGTTTCAATCTGATTTGTAATTGAAACTTGTGGCTCGTTCTCAGCGAGTATAAATAAGAGAGTATCCTAGTAGTGGATATCTAATCCAGTTTGGATTAGACCGTGGACGTAGGGGGTTTTCCCGAACCACGTAAAATAACTGTGTTATTTACTTTCTGCATTTTCATTTCAGTTGTTTTATTCACTATCTGTCACTCTCATACAAACTGCATTCTTAATTAATTCTCTAAATACTCGACTAAGATTTGAAAGGTTTTCTAATCAAAGAGTACCGACTAAGTCCACCATTATTCCGCACACAATACACTGTTAGAAAATAAGATCACTCTTATTTTCTGCTTTGTATTACTCACTTGAGAGATTCTGCTTGGACAGAATAAGATTGATTAGATAGTCAATCTGGTCTGTCACGTTGAGCAATCTGTAATCCAAAAAGCTTAAGTCTCTCTCCTTAATTAGTCAAGTAAACTGAAAAGTTTGTATTTGGTGTATTCCCCCCCCCCCCATACACCAAACCTTGCTCTTTCGGGACCAACAATTAGTATCAGAGCACAGGTCACAGGTTCGAGTCCCCCTGGTGCAAATAGTGGTATGTTTGGTGAAAGCCAGGCTACTGCTAGGGGGGGGGGGGGATTGTTGGGTGAAATCCTAGCAGTCTCCTGCCTTTCAGCGAGTTGCGCTCAAGTCTGTCCGTTCGCTCGATTAAAGGCATAGTTGCGTGCCGCCTGTGTGCGCCTGCAGCTAGATATGGGTTAAGGGAAATAAAGTATCACCTCACCACAAGTCCGGGCTTTTGGTCTAGTGGCAAGCGCTTGATCCTACATTGAAGAATGAAATCTAGACTAGAAGGTGTACAGATTAGCTAAAACTGTCTAAGATTTGAAACAAGCACCTAGTGCATGGTATGAAACGCTATCAATGTTCTTACTGGAGTCAGGATTCATAAGAGGTTCTGTTGATAAGACATTGTTCATAATCAAAGTCAAAGAACGTATCTTTTTAGTCCAGATATACGTTGATGATATAATATTTAGATCACAATCTGCTTATCTATGTGATAAATTTTTTGAAGTAATGAAAAATAAATATCAAATGTCCATGATGGGCGAGATGAATTTCTTTCTAGGTGTGTAGGTGAATCAGTTACCAGATGGTATCTTTGTCAATCAAGCAAAGTATATCAACGATCTGATCACAAAGTTTGGAGTTAAAGATAGTAAACCTGACAAGATTCCAATGCAGACCAACGGGAAGATAGATCCAGATCCAGAAGGGAAACCAACAAACATAACTCAATATAGAGGCATCATTGGCTCTCTGCTATATTTAACTGCATGTCGACCTGACATTACTTTTGCAGTTGGAATATGTGCTAGATACCAGGCCAACCCCAAGGAGTCTCACATGGAACCTGCCAAGAAGATACTCAGATATCTTAAAGGAACAACACACATTGGATTATGGTATCCATGTGAGGACAATTTCGAGTTAACACGCTATTCTGATTCAGATTATGCTGGATGCAAATTGGACAAAAAGTTTACTTCTGGAACATGCCAGTTTCTTGGAAACAAGTTAATCTCTTGGTTTTCAAAGAAGCAAATATCTATTGCTACATCAACAACTAAGGCAGATTACATGGCTGCTGGAAGCTGTTGTGCACAGATACTCTGGTTGAAGCAGCAACTGAAGGACTACGAGATCGATGTCTAGGAGATACCTATATTCTGTGACAGCTCAAGTGCCATTGCTATAACACAGAATCCAATACTCCATACAAGATGCAAACATGTTGATGTAAGAAATCAATTCATTAGAGAAGATACATACTGATGTACAACATGCTAATATCTTAACAAAAGCCTAACTTGAAGAAAGATTCAAGATGTTATGTGGAAAGCTAGGATTGCTAAACTTAGATGAAAGAATCAAGTCAATACCAGATTGACATAACCAGATCATGTAGCAGAACGATGAAAAAAGAATTACTAGCTATGATAACCAGATTACTGTCTCACTGATGAGAGTATGACGCAAAGTGCATAACCAAATTGTGAAACAGCTTGACAGGAAGTAGAATGAAAACCAGATAGATAAAAATACCATGTGTCAGAAGATGATGGAGATACTACAATGCCACGTGGAAATTAATTTTCCAATAAACGATTACTTAGTCAAGGGGGAACTTGGAAATTAGAAGCGTCTCTAACACTAATTACCACCCTAACTATGGTCTATAAAGTTATTTTCTGACATAGATTTGCTAAATCTTCCATAATTGTGATGATTAGCACATCTTTAGAAATTGTGATTGAGGAAATCTCTTCAAGAAAAAGAATTAGGAAAGTTGCAGTGGATAGGAAGATTTACACACTCCCTCCTACAACCCTAGGATCTAGCGCGTACATCAAACGCGACGCATGGCGGCAAAATGGAAAGCTGAAGCGGGAAAACTTAAAAAGGGAGACTTTCATCCAACCTTAAGATTCTTATCGCTTTAATCTGAGCCATTGATTGTTTTCTTATATTTATGTGTCGTACGTGCATTAAACTATTTACCTTACACTTCCATCGCACTGAGCACTACTCTCACTTAAGCACTTAAGCATTTCCAGATTTTTTTTTTCTTTTCGCAAGTTTTTCTCAAAACTCCAAACTCCATTGATCATGGCACTCCAAACCTCTCTATTTCTGCAACATGTCGCTGAGGTTCATAAATTTCTTTCCCCTGAACCATTTGCTATTTTTGAAACTACGGTTTTTGCAAACTGGAGGAGATTTTCACCATGGTTAAGCGCTGCAAAGGTTTATAAAGTTCTTCATCTTATTAATGGCATCTATTGGAGATTTATTATGAGGTCTGTATCTGGAAATATATCCTGTTTTATAGTGTTTTATTTATTCATATATGTTTGAATATATATATTGTTTGGATAACTACTATAGATATTCATCCTTGCGCGCACCGTTCATATTTTTAATATATCTTATATGATGCTCACATGACTGATGATTATCTGTTATATACTGGGATGTTTCATTCTATTATAGGATTTCACAATATTGTCACCTCCCATCCCAAGATGTACTTAGCAAAACAGGCTGCCACATTTTAACTGACATGGCAAGACGAGAAGGAGAGAAATGAAGCCAATGTGTTGATGCCCATTGGAGATATGACGATCAAAACCACTTACAATGTTCTGGCCATGATCAATCAAGCATATCGTCTAAAGGATGAAGGTATGACTCTTGACGAGATCACTCACGATCAGCTCCAGGAAGCAGTGGAGATGGTAATGGTGATCCCCATGTCTTACATGGGAAGGATGTTCCAGAGATCCCTACTTCAACCTAGCTACAAGCTGATATTCGAGTTTGTTAAGAGGATTTTTCTCACTCACAGTGGCTCCTACAATCAAGTCACTCCAGAAAAATTCAGGATCCTCACTACTGTTGTTCTAAATCTCAAGGTCAACTGGAGCAGAATCCTGTTTGACCTATTGGCAAATGAGGCCAAGGTCGTGAAGTATTCCAAAGACACCCGAGGGCATGGTGTCTCTGTGGAGTTCAGGAGGAACTTGAGGAATTCTACCAAGATTAGTTTCATGGTAGAAAAGTTCTTCAAGCAGTAGGTCTGGGAGGATGCTACAGAATTCAACACTCACTTTACCATCCCCAGAGACCAACACCAGATAGAGATGTCTTTGGGACTCACCCTAGCCTTGTTCAACAAGGTTAGAAATGAAATGCATTATGCTGCACTATTGGAGATGGGTCGTTCCAATCTAATCTGGATTCCACCAACAAGAGCAGTGGAAAAGCAAAAGGAAAAGGCACCCATGGAGAAGGTGCAAAAAGAGAAAGCAACACGCAAACCACATGCCAAGAGGGCAAGTTCCATCGATACAGACACCTCCAGCTCTCACCAGCCGAAGCAGAAGAGGCGCAGATTGAGGAAAGTACACGACTCTCCACCACCCACTGAAGACGTTCAACAAGACATCGATACTCATCAACAAGATCGAGTTAGTCCACAACTGGTTGAGGAGACTCCACAATCAGAAAGCCCCATTCCTCCGCAAACTGAGGAACCCATATATGTTGAACCAGAATCCAGTTTCAGCCCGACTGGAAAGCGAAGCAGATCACTCTGTGCTTCAGGATTTTCCAGGTATTCACATGCTGCCAGAGAGTCTTGTTGCAACAAAGAGGGTCAAGTTCTACTTGCTGGTCAAGGACAACGAGTACTATATTTTCGACGCTCTGCTCCAAACTAGATCAATGGAAGAGCTGAAGAAGGAGGAAGCCACCTTGACTGCAAGCAAGCACTGTTGGTGAAGTTCGGTCAGAATACCACTTGCTCATTCTAGCAAAGATGAAGCATGAGATAAGATTGCTGAAGATAGATCTCAAGCCATTTTATGCTGATAAAATGGAATTGTATTCCAGTGTGACGGGATCAGATAAAGAGGCTGATCAGGATGTGTCCATGGGAGGTCCAGGTGGGGACCAGATGGAGCAGTCCACTAGCCAGCCAGATCAACCTCCACTGATGCAAGAAGCAATAACTCAGCAACCCACCCAGACAGCAGAAAAGCCCAAGAGAAGGCAAAAGAAGACACTAGTTATTCATCTAGAACCAGCTGGTCAATTTATTGACGGATAACCCACCAACGAGCTCTACACTCCTCGAGTAGCTCATAAATTGAAGAAGAATGTCACATTCTCCAATCTTGAAGAGATTATGTTACGAGAGACTAAATCTTTCAACAATTACCAGATCGACAACCTGATCACAATTTGTGTTGAAGATCACATGAATGCTGCATGCAATGCCCTACAAGAGAAAGCAACACAGATTCTTTCTGACTTTAATCAGCACTAGAAAGACTATGTCAATGACATGGATCTGGATTTACTTCGTAAGCTGCGACATCAGGATATAGAACTCAACAAGAAGATGTTTCTGCGACTAGAGGCAGTTGAAAATAAAACACAGATTGTTCAAACTCTAGTAACATACATGATGACTAAGCAGAACGAAGCAATTGATACTGCTATGAAGAGCCAAGCTGTGGCCATTACTGCTAAAGTGAATGTAACGCCCCCATTCTTTAAATAAGGACATTACGAAAAAAACTTTACTTTTCTTTCATCATTTAATATTATAAATGATATTATGAATTATGTTTTAAGATAAGCAGCGGAGAGTATAATAAAAATTTTACAAACGGACGGCATATCCCCTATAATTATGTATATGCGACCCTGAAATAATGACCACCAGCAGCAAATCACAATACCAAATAGGGACACAGCCCTCATCAAAATATACCCATATCAAAAAGTCATTACAAGAACAACTTTGTTTAGTTAACCAAAACTAATTAAGTTTGTTTTCAACCAAACATTCACATATACATAAAAGCTGAGAGAATGTTCATAGGGTCCACTTCCATCTGCTCCAGCCGTCAAGCCTCTCAGCCTGCAAAATATGACAGCATGTGGGGAACGTGTCACGCCCGCCCTCCACTAAGGATAGCGAAGTCGGGAAAACCGTGACTTGGGAAGGGATTAAAGAAAATCGGGATAGAAATGGGGTAATGGAACAAGGAAGAAACTTATCAACAAGCTCATAACAGAACGAATAGTTCATCATCCATAATTAGCAAGAAAGGGCTTGAGTCTTATACTCAATACATAAAAACTTGTTATGAAGGAAACTTGAGTCTTAGGTTTATTACATAACAATCTCATACTGGCAGCGGAAAGTTACTTGAATCGCTAAAAGCTCTACATGTGTGAAGACACGTAGAACCCCCAAGAGTTGACTAATAAGAGATCGACAAAAAGCCTGAACGTAGCACTCCTCCTTCATCATCGCTCAACCTGCACATTTATAAATACATGCAGGGCTGAGTACAAATTGTACTCAGTAGACACATGCCAAAATCGCACTCATACAAATATAATTGTCATGCCATTGAAAGTGAAATATAGGGATTTTTTCTCTAAAGAACCTATGTTCACTAAAATCCTTTTGTGAAATCTTAAAGTTCGATTGCAATCTCTTTTCTTTAGTAATCTACCATATCTGTAACTTCTTCTTCTTTGTGTCGGGAAGGTGGCCACCTTCCACGAACACCTTGACCGGCCAACCCGCTCGATGACTCACGGTCACTTTAACCGGCCAACCCGCTCGATGACTCACGGTTACTTTGTGTACACTAGTCCTAGTAGGATAGTTATCCCACCAGGACCCGAATTCGATTCTTTTAACTTAACTGAGCAGATAGGTATCATACGAAAAATATAAACATTTATGGCAGACAATACTTGAAAGACATTTTCAATTCAAAAGCTTTTTGAAAAGAAAAATTCATAAACTAATATCACACACATATTTTATAGTGTAAGAAAGCCTACCTGAACTGCTTCATCGTCTAGTAAGATCTGAACTTTTATCGTCTAGAGTTTTCCCCTTGATAAACCTTAATCGCAATTACGAGTAAGATACTCATCGTGAGTATATAATTTATTTCATCTAATTAAAATGAAATAATATTCTATTATTTCATAAAATTCTTCTAATACTTTGCTCGACTAATATTCGAGTACTTAGATATTTCTATTACTATTTTCGTAGGATTCTAAATCATTCTTTAATTTATTAATCTCTTATATTCTATTTTCTTTACCCAATTAATTTAATAATGGGTACTATCACTACTAGAAAAACGCTCATAGATGACATTAAATTAGCGTCATCTATAAGGGTAAAAAACTGTCAAATATGCCTGTCTCATCTATTCCTCGCTCATAGATGACACTGAAAAAGTGTGATGTATACTCTCATAGATGACATTATAGAATAAAACGATGACACGACACAATAATGTCATCTATAATACATAAGATGACAGTAATTTAATGTCATCTATAACAAAAAATGTCATTTATAAGCGAGAAGTTGACACATTTTAGTTCAATACATGACTTTTTCAGAATGTCATCTATAATACATAAGATGACAGTAATTTAATGTCATCTATAAGTAAAAAATGTCATTTATAAGCGAGAAGTTGACAGATTTGGGTGCAATACATGACGTTTTCAGAATATCATCTATAATTCATAAGATGACAGTTATTTAATGTCATCTATATGTAAAAAATGTCATTTGTAAGCGAGAAGTTGACAGATTTGGGTTCAATACATGACTTTTTCAGAATGTCATCTATAATTCCTAAGATGACATTAAATTATTGTCATCTATAATTAAAATGTGTCATTTATAAGCGAGAAGTTGACACATTTGGTTGCAATACATGACTTTTTCAGAATGTCATCTATAATTCATAAGATGACAGTAATTTAATGTCATCTATACTAAAAAATGTCATTCATATACGAGAAGTTGACATATTTTGTTGCAATACATGACTTTTTCCGTATGTCATCTATAATTCATAAGATGACAGTAATTTAATGTCATCTATAAATTGATAAATTTAACCATTTCCATATTTTTTTCATTAACGAACCTGTATATAATAATTATGTGATCATCAATGTATTTCACAAAATAACTGTACTGCCAAATAGCGTAATCATACACGCACAAAATATATAGAACTTCGTACACGGAAATTAAAAAAAAGTTCAATCCACCTTAACTAAATAATATTGTAACTTAAAGTAGTGCACAAACCCAAAGCAATAGTTTCAATCACGAAGCCCAAAATCCCAAACTTCTTCAGCGATCAAAGAATGAAACTTCACATGTCAATCTACAAGAAAATCGAGCTAGAGTGAGACTTTGGTTTTAGTTAAATATGTGAAAAGTACTTAGAAATTAAATTGAATGACACATTTTACTAACCTCATTGATCACAATGGTCGCCCAATCCTCACGAACCTCGTCAATCTCATTCAGAGAATATTCACTTCGATGGCACTGCAAAAAACAATTGAATATATGTAATGATTAGTATTTACAAGAACATATGGCTGGAATGCTAAGAATAATAAAGTATGTTACCAATGTGGTCATAGAATCTTTGAAGCTATCATTATCAAGTGAATTTACTATGTCTTTCATATAGCGCATCACAAAAAATCCACATTGCTTTGCATCGGGTTGAGTAGGACCCTACATAGTGTATACAAAATAGTGTAACATAGATATATAAATATTAACTCACTGACCTTGACAACTTCCCATTTTGGTGCCTTTTTGAATTTCTTGCGTCCCTTATTTGCATTGAAAATGGTAAGTGCGCTTCAAAGCAAATTCACAGTGAATATTATTAGCAATCACAGATTCTAAAAATGGGAAAAGAAATAACTCTCAACAAATATTAAAACGTACGTCTCGACTACAGATTTCCAAGTGGCATCACGGTTTCGATGAGTAAGAGGGTCCATCAAATAGACACAATCTTTGTATGGTTCAATAATTGTCAGAATCCAATGCTCACTATGACAAATGTTGAATGATAGTAAGCATAAAATTTTTTATCTAAATAAGTATCAAGTCTTAAGAAAGAAGACGTAATATAACACAACATATAATGCTTACCCCACGTTGCATGGCACCAACACAAGCTGATTTTCCGTTGCATCAAGTAATCTATCTGCCAGCTTCCGAGCTCTATCTTCACGGGAGAGTTTAGGCACATATGAGATCCCAAATGGACTCACAAACAGAAATTTCTTGGTCTTCTCCTCTTTCTTCAAGATGTTGTATAAGTGCCTACACAGCGCATAAAAAATGATGATTACCAAAGTAATATTAATTCAGTGAAAGAGAATTAAAATGAATAGAGCTAAACAATCTTCATACCATACGTAGATAACAATGCAATTGCCTGTAATCGGTTCCAATTCACAAAAGGGAATGAAATCCTCCTCCACAATCCAAACAGCAACATCATAACCAAAAACTTCAGCATCGAGGTGAACTTGCTGCCCTTGTCCAAGCTTAAATATAGGCTCAAGAATAAAACACAACGCTTTCATTGTGATGGGCAAAGATGAATGACATTTAACCATCTTTTCCTTCACAGGTTTTTTCTCATTCTTCTTTGCAATTTTCTAAGTTATATAGAGCAGGCATGTTAGAGGTATAATATTGCAGCAAAGTAATAAAGCACTTGCACAAAAAAAAGAATCAATAAATATAAAATAGTATTACCTCATCATTTCTTATCACCACCAACTCTCTAGGCCATGCTACATGGCTTGCCAATGCACTACCCACAGTAGACATCTCATCTGATATTGGAAATGGTAGTGGTGCATTTTCTGCCAACACCTCGTCAATTGACACACGTAATGCATCTTTGGGCATTGCAATACCATGAATCTTTGGACCAGCAACAATAACCGTACCATGTGCAACAATATCGGCGGTGGAATGAATCATCAATGAAACTCGCTTTCCCTAGAGAATGGTTTACAATTAACACCACATAATAGAATAATAACAACAGAAGTAGTAGTCATTTAATGTATAGAACGAGTACCTGCCAAATATCTGAACTGTCAACCATTTGCACATCGTCCTCTGTATCTCCAAGACATTTGTTTGGTGTCTTAACAGAGTTACTTCCTCTTTCCACAGATAATTTGTCTTTATCTCCATATGCAGCCTCAAGTTTCACAATTCTAGTCATTAAGTCTTGAAGAACACCACGGTATTCATGCATTTGTGTATCATGAGTTTCTATTTTCTTTTTGGCTTCTTGCAGTTCAGTTGTTTGATCCTCAAGTACCTTTTGCCTGTCTCCTCTAGGACAATTGAAATATGCTTTAGGGGTTATGTAAGGCCCAATACCTCGCACACGCCCGGACTGTTCAGATTTATCTAGAACAGTTGCGAGCAGGTCACTTGTACCACCCTGCGATGTGAAAGAGCCATCCTCCTTAGCACGTATACATTCATCCTGTCATGTCAATAGAATCATGCATAAGTAAATAAATTCATCATGAAATAAAATCAATCCAGGCAGATAATAATATCATACAATTTTGCCAACCACAGTCTTCAAATCCTCATCCTCAATGCTGCCCTCTTTATTCATTCTTGCCTTCTTCCACAATAGAGCTCTATCAATTTCATCGTCACCATGTAACTCTTCTCTCTACAGATAGCAACAATAAGGTGAGCAGATCAGGAGAGCAGGAGCAGATCAAAGTGAAGATGATGAAGGAGCAGATTGTGATGGGTGTAGCAATCACAGAATTTTGGTTATAAAAAAATATAGTTATATATCAATAAATACAGTATGCAGCTTTTCCTAAAAAATCACCAGGTGAGTAGTTTAATAAACACCAGGTGAGTAGTTCAACCTTAACAGTATGCAGCTTTTCCCAAAAAAATAGAACAATAACAGCAAGCATAACACACATTTCAATAAATACAGTAGGAAGTACATAGTGCAAGATATCTTCAAATTCAATGGGAGACTGATTTAGTTATATATTTTCTTACCATTTCTTCTGCTATTCCAGCATATCCTTTACGAGAAAGTCGATGGTTGTAGGTATTTTTGGCCCTTTTCTCTTTCTGATTGGTACTCAGTTTCTAGAACCACATTAATACCAAAAAAGGACACGACTTTTAGTATGCTTCTTATAAGGTGATAATACTTCTAATACATAGGATATTAAATAGGTTTCTACATACCTTGAAATCATTGGAAATGCGAGATATCACAAACTGGTTCCACTCAGTTTCAGAAATGCCACTACCAGGCGGTGGCTCATACAACTTTTTGGGATTATTTTCATTTGGCAAAACAAAATCTCTATAAAGAGTATGCTTCCACGTCCGCCATTTTGCACTTGATGATTTCAAGCATCCATCCTTCCATGTTTGAGGAACTTTGTAAGAGAGCTACAAAAATATATATGTACACAAGGTTATTGATAATCATATAAAGCTGAAATATGTAATTCACAGCCACACACTTACATTCACTGTTTCCCATATCAGATCTTTGACATCATCCGGTACATTTTTCCATTTGTCAATGTTTACTTTAACATTGTCACGAGTGAGAAGCCCAATATAACTCTGCATTTCACATGCAACTTTGCCCACTGGTTGTCCAAACTTATTGAAATCAACTGTCAACTTTACTCCTTTTACTCTTCTCTGAGCAACACTAGTCAGACAAACCTTTCCCCTCGTAGGTCTAGAGGATGTTGCTCCAGAAGCATCACCATCAGATGTAGCCATCTCAACCTACGAATCTGTCACATAAAAAAATATGAGAAACTATAGTGTGAGTAATGACTCATACCAACATTCAAATCAACATTTTTCACCCAAATTCCATCACAATCTATACGAACACATGGTGGTTCATTTTCATCTTCATCGTTACTTGTTTCAATGGGAGGAACCCATTTAGAAAAATTTTGGAGTTGGATTGAAATGTCTCCTAAATCATCACAGTTGATCATTTCTTGGTAACGTTTGCTAGGACTAGCAAGTGCCACAGACCACTCTGGATCTTCAGGATCATCTATATAAAACACTTGCTTCGCTTGACTTCCCAAAATGAAGGGGTCGGATTTGTACCCTAATTTTTTCAGATTGACTAAGGTGAAACCCAGATTATCTACCCTTACGCCTTTTGTTCTATTGTCTGCCCAACTACACCTAAAGACTACAACTCGATTGGTACGGTAATCAAGTTCCCAGATTTCATCAATTATTCCATAAAACGTCATATCAGCTTCAATTGAGTTTTTGTCCTTGGCACTCGAAATTTGCATAACATTAGCACGTATGCTAACTCCAGAATTCTGAACAGCTCGGATTTCATCTCGTTCTTTTGTATGGAAAGTAACACCATCAAGCATGTAACTAGAATATGCTATGACTTGTTTCATAGGCCCATAAAACAAGTATCTCAATCTTTCTGGCAAAGGATTACTAGAGCTGACATTTGTGTCTACAACCTACAAAAGATGGATAAATAATAGTATTAACTTTAATTCGAACTTCATCAAATGTTACTTTTACTTAATGTTTATAACTTACACGTTCACGTAGCCAACTAATAAATGACCGATTGTGTTCATCATGTATCCATTTTTTCTTGTTAGCATTTTTCGGAAACATTGTCCTCAAATGCGCCTTGTGTTCCCTATAAAATAGATTACAACTAAATATTGGAACAATAATAGTTTAGTTGTCACGCCCGCCCTCCGCTATGGATAGCGAAGTCGGGGGAAACCGTGACTTGGGAAGGGATTAAAGAAACCGGTATAGAGATGGGGCAATGGAACATAGACTAAACTGAACAACAATCTCATAACTGAGCGAATAATTCATCATATATGATTAGCAAGAAGGGACTTGAGTCTTATGCTCAATACATAATAACTTATCATGAAGGAAATTTGAGTCTTTAGGTTTATTACACAAAAACCTCATACTGGCAGCGGAAAGTTACTTGGATCGCTAAAAGCTCTACATGTGTGAAGACATGTAGAACCCCCAAGAGTCAATTAATAAGAGATCGACAAAAAGCCCGAACGTAGCACTCCTCCTTCATCATCGCTCAACCTGCACATTTATAAATACATGCAGGGCTGAGTACAAATTGTACTCAGTAGACACATGCCAAAATCGCACACATACAAATATAATTGTCATGCCATTGTAAGTGAAACATAGGGATTTTGTCTCTAAAGAACCTATGTTCACTAAAATCCTTTGTGAAATCTTAAAGTTCGATTGCAATCTAAGTTCTTTTGTAATCTACCATATCTGTAACTTCTTCTTCTTTGTGTCGGGAAGGTGGCCACCTTCCACAAACACCTTGACCGGCCAACCCGCTCGATGACTCACGGTCACTTTAACCGGCCAACCCGCTCGATGACTCACGGTTACTTTGTGTACACTAGTCCTAGTAGGATAGCTATCCAACTGGGACCCGAATTCGATTCTTTTAACTTCACTGAGCAGATAGGTATCATACGAAAATCATAAACATTTTATGGCAGACAATACTTGAAACATATTTTCAATTCAAAATCTCTTCGAAATAAAATAACATAAATGCATATGAGCACACATATTTTATTTTGTAGAAGAAAGCCTACACTTGATGTATAGGTTAGAAAGCCTACTTGAATGGTCTTGATTTGTGTTTGCCTCGTTCTCGCGATGCAGATCCGACCTCTCGTCGAAACCTTTAACATGAATCTCGAGTGAGATATATTGCTCAGGTATATCAATTAACTTCTATGTGCAAGGGACTACTATCCTTGGTTAGCTTGAGGGTTTAGTCTCGGTCTTTAAAGCTCGACTAGTACTCGAGTCTAGGAGTTGTATTTCTAGAGGCAGCGTATGAAGATTTCTATTTTAATCATTTCTGAAGGTTACATTCTAGTGAACCCATTATAAATCAATTATCTAATTTAATTGATATTCTATTTCTTTTGGGCTTGGTCTACATACATAGGTAAATTCCATCTAATAGAATTATTCATAACCCGTCTACATAATTCATTTAATTTACGACATAGTTTGGTTTAGCCCATTCAATTAATTAAGCAGCAAATCTTTAAATCGACCAGTCCATCGTTTACTTAATTGGACTTGGCCCAATTTATTAAGTTTCTGGCCCAACAACTATTTAGTGGGTCCATACTTAACTATTTCTAAGTTTATACTTGGACAATTTAACCCACTTCTTTCCCTCGCTGTCTCTTTTCTCTCGCTGTCCTTCTCTTTGTTAAGCAGCGAGCTGCCCCGCTAAGTAAACGATCTGGTTGAGTGGCTCCATAACGATCTGCCCTCTCCAAAACGATCTGCTCTATCGCCAAGGCACAGCAGCGAGCTGCTCCCGTTTGGACTTCCCAGCAGCGAGCTGCTCGTCACTTGGTAAACGATCTGCTTCTTCACCAGACGATCTGCTTCTTCACCAGACGATCTACTTATCGCCAAGGCACAGCAGCGAGCTGCTCATCACTATCTCCTCTCCCTAACTCACTATCTGTTTAACAGCAGCGGGCTGCCTCGCTAAATCTCAATAGCTTGATTACTCTTCAAGTTTACGCCACTATCTGTTTCTATCAACAGATGGTGAGGTTTTACAAGTCACTATCTGCTTGACAGCAGATAGTCGATCTGCTTTTCTCTCCTTGCAGCAGCTAGCTGTCTCCTCTCGCAGCAGCTAGCTGTCTCCTCTTGCTGTCTTCTTTTCTTCGCTGCTTCTCTCGCTGTTCTTTCTCTGTTTCTCTCGCAACAGCTCGCTGTCTCTCCTTAGCGAGCTGTCTCTCCTCTCGCTATCTCTCCTGCTGTCTTGCTCTCTCTCTATCTGTCTCCTTTCGCGTTCTCTCTCTGCTCGCGTAGCACCACCACCGAGCTCCATTGCCGAGCTCCCGCAGCCACCTCCGTTTCCTCTCTCGCGCGCAGCACAGCTGCTGCCTCATCTCTCTCTCACCCTCTTATTTATCTTCATTGTTTGTTTAATTATCTATCTACTTAGTTATAGAACATTTTATGATTTTGAGAATTTTAGTTCAAACTGGGAAGGTTTATAGGATGGGAAAGAGTTTCTATAGCACTCTAAGTTTGTTTTCATGGCTTAACCTACCGTGTATTACATCTATATTCATAACTTAGAATTTCAAAGCTGTAGCTAATGAAGGAAAGTGCTATGGTAGGATTGTTTACCTCTCTGTTTGCTATCTCTTCTCCTCTCCCGTTTCTTCAAGTTTCCAATTCGGCAGCACTTCGTGGGAGTGATATTTGGGTGTGGTTTGAGTTAAAAACTTTCCCCTTTATATAGAGGGTTGAAATCCCTATTCTCTACTGATGTGTTTGCTTAATCCGTTGGATTTGCAGGCGTGGTGATTGGGGAGAAGCTGGAGTGTCGCTGGTGCGGCTAGGAGCAGTAGGGAGCGGTGCACGCTAGTTCTGCTTTATGGGGAAGCTGAACAGTAGCATGCTTGTCTTGATTTAATGATTACTGTTCATTGGCTACTGTTCATCGATTTATTCACCTGCTAATGCTTCTTTTCTTTACTTTTCTAGCTTTACAATATGGTTGGTTGTATATTCTCATCCCTAAATCCTTCAAAGATCTTTACTCAACTACTGCAGCTTTAATCTTCTTGGTTTTGTCTTTTTGTACCCTACTTTATATTCTTGGAACTATAAGGTAATGACATGTAATGTCTTGGTAGGAGGTTGCCACCTTTTCCATATTTTCTGTCTTTGTAACTTGTTTTTATTATTCATTAATTCATTTGTAAGACAATTTCCAAGTTGTATATGTATATATAATGGAGGGACATCACCCCTTTCTCTTTCATTGCAGCGTGGATATGCTTGTAGACTTATTTCATACCTATATCTACACATATAATGTATTTATATATATATATATATGTATTCATTTATAAAATGTTTTGTCTTCATTTCAATTACTTAGATTTTTAAGATTACTCTAGTGTAATTCCATCTATGGTAATGAACAACATAGTACTTCAACACTGTTTGCTAAATCTCAATTTATCCCAACTCTAATTAAACTCTTATCTTTTTATGTTCTTATATAACCTATATATGGATATGTGGTTCCATTAACAATCCACTTATTAAATCATCAAGCATAAAACAAAATATTTCTTTATGCTTATGTCCTCTTCATAGTATCTTAAGGATGTTGAAAATAATAATAATAACCATAAGCCTTTTTGTATTAATTAATTTATACGCTCTCCTAATATTTAAACACTTAAGATCTTGACCTCATCTTAAGTTCTTATAAGTTCTAAATTGAAACAATTCAACTTAGACCATAAGGAGTTAATATCATCTACTTATTCGTTGATAGACGATGCATAACCGTAATTTGATTAATTACGAATCATCTAATACGGAATAGTTCTTGATGAAAATTTCGGGTCATTTCATTAGTCTTCAAAACGAATTAGGATAAGTTAGGTATCTTACTCAATAAATGGATCAATATCACTATCATTTGTCACCACATATCGATGAGCTTGCTCCCATTCTTGAAAACTGATTGTTTTCAATCTACCTCGCGACAAAGGCTTCGACATGTAGGCTTCAAGATTGGTCGATGGAATCCCTATGGTGTATACATTGGATAAGTATTCAGAACAATACTCCACCGCCTCTTCAGCAATATAGCATTCAGCAATACAACCTTCAGGTCGATTTCGATTACGTACGTACCCCTTCAGGATTTTCATGAATCTTTCAAATGGGTACATCCATCGGTACCACACCGGTCCACATAATTTAACCTCCCGTACGAGATGCACAGTTAGGTGGACCATTATGTCAAAAAATGAAGGAGTGAAATACTTTTCAAGCAAGCACAAAGTCTTTACCAATTCATTCTGAACTCCTTCTAACTGTGGCACGTCAATCACCTTGGAACAAATCTCATTGAAGAAGAAGCATAATCTAGTGATTGCAATCCTTACATGATTAGGCAAAACACCTCGTATAGCAACTGGAAGCAATTGTTGCATCATAGTATGACAATCATGGGATTTAAGTCCACTCAGTTTGAAGTCAGTCATTGACACAAGAGAGCTAACATTGGCAGAATAACCCTCAGGAAGCTTCATACCGAGAAATGAATTACATACTTTCATCTTCTCCTCTTTGCTTAGTGTATAACTTGCAGGGGGTAAATAGGTTCTTTTACCCACTATATTCGGTGCTAGCTCATTCCTGACTCCCATGTCAACCATGTCTTTTCTTGCAGAAACCCCGTCCTTTGTTTTGCCAGGGATATCAAGTAATGTGCCAATTACACTCTCAAATACATTTTTCTCAATGTGCATCACATCGAGTATGTGGCGAATATGTAAATGTTCCCAATACTCTAGATCAAAGAATATTGACTTCTTCTTAAAAGATGATTTTTCCAAAGTATGCTCCATTGGCTCTTTCTTCTCCTTATTCCTCTTCCTCTTCTTGGATTTAGTTATGAGCTTCTTTCCCCACATGCAGTTGCACTCATGCATTTTTTTCAACACTGCATGCCCCTGCAACGGTTTTGGAGCACGTTCAAACTCTTGCAAGCCATCAAAAGCTTTCTTTTGCCTTCGATATGGATGACCATTGGGTAAAAATCTTCTATGACCCATATAGCAAACCTTTCTACTATGTGGCAGCCATTTAGAATAGGTTTGATCACCACATATTGGACATGCCTTGTATCCTTTCACACTACACCCAGACAAGTTTCCATAGGCTGGAAAATCATTGATAGTCCACAGAAGAACAGCTTTGAGTCTGAAGATCTCATCACGATATGCATCATATGCTTGGACCCCTACCTCCCACAACATTTTCAAATCATCAATCAGAGGTGCCAAGTATACATCTATATCATTGCCGGGTTGCTTGGGACCAGAAATCAACAGTGTCAACATCATAAACTTTCTCTTCATGCACAACCAGGGAGGAAGGTTGTAGGTGACTAGTACAACTGGCCAACAACTATATTTGGAATTCATCATACTATGTGGGTTCATACCATCTGCAGCTAAAGCCAATCGCAGATTCCTTGGCTCTTTACCAAAGTCAGTCCATTTGTTGTCCACCAGTTTCCATGCAGGCCCGTCAGCTGGATGACGAAGATAACCATCACGGCGCCTTTCATCGTCATGCCATGTTAAGCTCCTAGAAATTTCTTTTGTTCGAAACATTCTTCTAAACCTTGGTATCGGTGAGAAATACCACAAGACCTTTGCTGGAACACCAACTAGGGACGTATTTTTTCTACTGGTTTTCCATCTAGGACTCCCACATGTAGGACACTCATTCAAATCCATATACTCCTTACGATATAAAATGCAATCGTTGGGACATGCATGAATTTTCTCATATTCCAGCCCCAATGTACTTATGCTTCTCTTTGCCGCATACAAAGATGAAGGCATTTCATTAGGTTCGGGAAGCATTTCACTTAAAAGGAGTAGTAGATCATCGAAACTACTATCACTCCAACCATATTTGGCCTTCAAGTTAAACAATTTCACCGTTGCTGACAATTTAGTAAACCCTTTACAACCACCATATAAAGGCTTCTCAGCATCCTCTAGCAAAATCTGAAAATGCCTTGGATTATTTTCTAATGACTCATATGCATCATGAATCATATCTATTGGTTGATCAACACTACTCTCTGCATGACATCCATCACCAGCACTTCTTGGTCGTTTTGACGAATAATACTCCCCGTGCCATATCCACTTCGTGTATGTCATGTCGAAACCATTTACTATCAAATGTGCCCTTATGATATCAATAGTCGCCTTTCTAGTGTTAGCACATTTTGCACACGGACAAGATATTTTGGTAGCATCGGCAGCATTTTGCAGTGCAAAATTCAAGAATGCTTCAACCCCGCTCTCATACTCTGGTGTTAACCTATTCTATGACATCCATTTCCTCTCCATTTTCACAACGAACTAATTAATGGTAAATAATTAGTTAAATATTATAATTTGGAATCGTGAAGGAAGGGACATTAAGTAAAGCAACTAGGAAATCCTATTGCTACACTGGAATAGACGACATTGAAATTAAATGTAGGCAAAAGTTAGATGTAGTGATAGATTATTTGTCCCAACAAATCCTGGTGCCTCCTAAAGCGATTTTTGTTGTCGTGTCTCATGTATGTCGTGATTGTTATTATCATTATCATTATTTTGTAAAATTTATTATTCTTTTCATTTCAGTTTTCATTTATTTTGCGTTAAGGCAGACCAGACATTGGTTTGGTTTGTTTGGCATGGGAAGTAGAGAAGACTTGGACATCGATGATGATGATTTTGATGACATTTATAAGGCATACACCGGCCCTATGGGTTCTACTTCGCTGAATGAACCGGAAAAAACAAGCAAAAGGTCTTATGCAGGTTCTGGTGAAGAGGAGCAAGCTCGTGATCCTAATGCTGTCCCAACAGATTTTACAAGTCCAGAAGCAAAGGTTTGGGAAGCCAAATCTAAGGCTGCAGAGAGCAACTGGAAGAAGAGGAAAGAAGAAGAAATGATTTGTAAAATATGTGCTAAATGGAACCTCTATATAGGTAAGTTACATCTGTATTCAACAAAGTCAGCTTATATCAACTATAAACCAATCACATTTGGATAAAGAGATTGATTGAATTTTTTCTAAATGTAGAGATAAAATGGAGCGCACTAAAATCAGCTAGGGTTTATACACGTACGATGATCGAAGAAACTGAAGAATTTTTTTTTAAATTGCAATAGAATTCAAACATACTGAGAGTTTTCTGTTACATTAAAAACTGAAAGGCGATAGAGCGAAGCTCTCCGCCATTATTGAACTTCTGAACACCCAGAAACTGGTTTAACACTTAACTAGATACATAAATGCATTAGGAAATTTTACAATAAATGTATTTATATAATCTATTGTCACTTCTCAGCCACGGATTAAATGTTATTGGTCTAAAGACACTTGGCAAAATAATTGCATGCAGCAACACTATATATACTATAACTTAATTATCCCAATGTCACTATAATGACATGCATGTGTATAGCATTAATCATCTAAACCTACATACATATATATTATATATGTGCTAGCTAGGAATATAATGAAAAGCACAACTTTTACTAAATATTACACATTAATTAATTAAGTCCAAATACAGCATAGCAGCAGCACACAAGCTTTCTAAAAAGAAAATTAAAGCGTGGCAGTAATGTTTTTATATAGCAGTCTGAGATACGTACTAAACTAAGTATTTTATGACAAATTGCACGCTACTACCATTACTGAAAAGAAAATTCAGATCAGAAGGAGTCTAAGTTTAAATGTCATAAAAATAAAATAAAAAACATACCTGATTTTGGAGCTACGAGTTTACAAATAACCCAAGGTACAAAAAGGTAGTTCTTCACCAATCACCAACTGAATAAGTAATGTGTTGTTACTTGTCCTCCCTCCTTACTCCTTCCTTCTATCAAATATTTTTAAGAAAGAGACAAAGACAAGTTATTTATCATTTCAAGCTAAATTTTGCACATTTTAAGGAGAAAAGAGTATCACGAAATAACAAGCTGATATATAACAGAAAATTAAACCCCTTGTAAACAATCAATTCACTGTTAAGGATACTTTACGTTTGACACTGATTCTGGGACTAACTATACTGAAAGGTATACATTCGCAAGTCTTAACCTGGTTGAGTAATTTGCCATCATTCCTCACTCTTTCGTGAGCAAAAAATATAATCAATTTAGAGGTAAATAACTTTAGGAAACTAGTAATAGATTTTAAAGAACACAAACACTTAGAGTAACTAGAAACTCACTTTCAGCAATGCATCACTGCCAGTGATATAGCCAAAGTTCTGTAAATGCGAAATGGTGGAAAATTTTTGACATCAGCATACACCATAGCTTTATAACTTTTAGTAACTATAAATAAAACATAAATGCTAACCACTATCTTCTCCACAGCGTCACATATCTTATCAACGGAAATACCCTCCTAATATGCAATGCTATTCACCTTCTCAAGGTAATTTCACATAAAAGCTAGTAACTATAAATAAAACATAAGGTGGTGATCATTTATTCACCTTCTTAGTGTGCATCATCAAGCCATTACATGTATAGATCCCAGCATCCTGCAGCTTCTTCACATCTCCAGCATTGATTCCATGAGATGTCACTACAAACAAAAACAGAACAGCTTTCAGAAACTTGCATTCGCCCAATGTGAGCTTGCTAGCATCCTTGATCAAATTCAGGAGCTTCCATACTAACTATACCTTTGAATCAACAAGATCCAACTGCATCGAGTCTTTCACAAGAGATTTTCTTCCCTCCACTTGGGATATTGAATATTAGTCTAGTAGGCTTTATGAATATTTGCTTTTGGTCAAAACATGTGAAAGTATTGTTACTATAGTGCTTCATGCTCTCAATAAATAAAGATATTATGAAACATAATCTAATAGTCCTATATACAAAAACAGAACACAACAGCAAATGAAAGTCGTAAAACACTAAATAACAAGCATTCAGTGCTTAGTCAGTAACTCATATCAAGTCCTACAAAATATTGCTAGAGAAAGCATTAGAAAAAAAGCATCACTAACACGGATGGAATAGCAAAAAGCTAAAACATACTATAATCCCAGCATTGCACCTATAACCCCTTCATCTGAACCCTACTTCGCACCTCAATCTTTGCATAACATAGCATGCAAATTAAATCCGTCAGAACTGGACAGCCAATCTGATTTTGTCCTTTGGCTATTGAGCTTAACTATTTATTTTTTATGTTTGGAGATTATTGGACTTTCATCAACTACTATGGACTGTTCGTCTTTAAAGTATCCCTACCCTGCCTCACCATTTTCTATAGTAGTGCTATCTTGCTCACTATTTACTATATGCGCCTTAAAGTATGCTATTGTGGTTC
>JAPKLX010000269.1:227797-243869 GCA_026898415.1 Leonotis leonurus
CTCAAGAAAGTTCTCAACACAGAGCGTGAGTAATCTGTTAAGGAGCAGATAGACTGGCAGCTAGCTGGAGCGTACCAGACGATCTGTCCAAACACAGATTGTGTGTGGAAGCTGTGTGTATGTTGGTTGCTCTTACACTTAGAAAATATATTTTGTTTATACCGAATGTTCTTTATGAGGTTGATTCAAATGCACAGCTCGATGTTGGTATGTAAATGAATTTTAGCATTCGTGGCAGCTCCTTGTCTCCAAAAATGTCCATATATCTGTTAAAGTCTTCATCTGGTGTTGACTCTGAGTAGATTGGCTCTTTTAGGAAATACTTGTTCATTATAAAGCCTTGTTTCACCAGCTCCCAATCCTCCTGGTCACCTTCTGGTACCCAAACATCATTGGGAGTTTGCTTTTGCAGAGACAGGTTCCATGTGGTGAAGGGCTACTTCTTTTTCTTCTTTGACTGTGTTGTGGATTGTGATTCTGATGAGGGCGGTGAGGAGAAGGTCCTTTGGTAAGATTTTTCTTTTGCTTCTTGTGCAGCTATCTTCTTCTCACGGTTTGCCTATTCTTTATAGAATTGTGACCGGAAGATGGGGTCACAAGCTTGTTCTCTATTAACTCCAAACAACAACAACTCTGCTATCTAGTCTCCTTCATCAATGGGATTCTTGCCTTTATCACGAGCAGCAGCAACTTGTTGTTGTTGTTGACTTTGTTCTGGTTCAGCGGTGGGATCCGCCTTTGGTGGGGTTGTGGGCCTCTCCCTCGGCTGTTGAACTTTTCCAGATTGAGCTTCAGCTTCTGCTCCTTGGCCTTCTTGTTCTGGTTCTTGCACATCTTTGCTAGATACCTTGCCATCTCCTTTTCCTCCCTTGTCAGCCTTAGATATTTCCCCCTTTTTGACATCATCAAAGATAGTCTTGATGAGTGTACGAAGGGAGTCTAGTTCTGCCTTCATAGCCTCCATCTTCTCTTCTGCATCCATTTTAAAACCTAGCAGCATGTTGACTGTTTGATCCGTGGCATCGAGCTTTCTCTCGAGTCTGCTATTCATGGTAGAGACAGTAGCATCGTAGGTTTGATGGTGTTCTTCAACCTTGCTAACTCTGGTGTTTTAGTTCTCGAATTCTATCGGGTTGGGGTAGAGTAAGGCATCCAGTACACTGGCTTGATTGTCCATCATGAGTTCCACAAACTTCTCCTTTTCAAAGGCAGAAATTTTTTCATGGACATCAAGTGCGGTGGCCTACTTTACTTCAGCAGTAATGGCAGCAGCTTGGCTCTTCATAGCAGTATGAATTGCTTCGTTCTACTTTGCCATCATGTCTGTTATTAGAGTTTGAACAATCTGTGTTTTCTTTTCAACTGCCTCTAGTCGCAGATCAATCTTCTCCCTAGCTGTTTCTGCAGCTGCTCTATCATCATCCAACTTCTTGTTGAGTTCTTTGTCCTGGTGGCGAAGTTTGCGACGTAGATCCAGATCCATATCATTGACATAGTCTTTTTGGTGCTAATTAAAATCAGCAAGGATCTGTGTTTCTTTCTCTTGTAAGGAATTGCAGTTCATGTGATCTTCAACTCGGAGTGTGATCAGGTTGTCGATCTGGTAGTTGTTGAAGGATTTGGTCTCCCGTTCCAGAATCTCTTCAAAATTTTAGAATGTGACATTCTTTTTCAGTTTCTGAGCGACTCCAGGTGTGTACAGCTCATTGGTAGGTTCTCCATCAATATGTTGACCAGCTGATTCCTCATCTACTGGATCTAGATGGATAACTGGTGTCTTGTTTTTCTTTTTCTTGGGCTTTATTGTTGTCTGGGTGGTTTGCGGAGTTGTTGCATGTTGCATTGGTGGAGGTTAATCTGGCTGACTAGTGGGTTGCTCCATATGGTCCCCTTCTGGACCGCCAATGTCGACATCCGATCAGTGTCTTCATCTGATCCCGTCACACTAGAATAAAATTCCATTTTATCAGCATAAAATGGCTTGAGATCTAACTTCAATAGTCTGGCCTCATGCTTCATCATAGCTAGAATGAGCTGGTGGTATTCTGACCGAACTTCACCAATAGTGCTAGCTTGCAGTAAGCTTAGCAAGGTGACTTCCTTCTTCTTCAGCTCTTCCATCGATCTGGTCTGGAGCAAAGCGTCGAAAATGTAGTACTCGTTGTCCTTGACCAGCAAGTAGATCTTGACTATCTTTTCTGCTCTAAGACTCTCTGGCAGCATGTGAATTCCTGGAAAATCTTAAAGCACAGAGTGATCTGCTTCGCTTTCCAGTAGGTTAATCACACCTTCCACTTGTTTTTTCTTTTCTTCTTCCTCATCTACAGACTCATCTTCTTCCTCAATGATCCTCTGCATTCTGTCAGGTGAGGGTGTTGCTGTTCTGGCAGGGGAGAAGTACTTGTCTTAAGTAGGGTAGAAACTGGATTTTGGTTCAACAAATATGGGCTCTTCAGTTTGCGGAGGAATGGGGCTTTCTTGTTGTTGAACCTCCTCAGCCAGTTGTGGACTGACTCGATCTGGTTGAGTCATTTCTGGTTCTGGTTGATGAGTATCTGAGTCTTGTTGTACTTCTTCAGTCGGTGGTGGAGAGTCACGTACTTTCCTCAATCTGCGCCTCTTGTGCTTCGGCTGGTGAGAGGTGGAGGTATCTGTATTAAGGGAACTTGCCCTCTCGGCAGGTGGTTTGCGTGTTGCTTTCTCCTTCTGCACCTTCTCCCTAGGTGCCTTTTCCTTTTGCTTTTCCACTGCTCTTGTTGGTGGAATCCAGATTGGATTGGAACCACCCATATGAGCATAAACAAGAAGAGTATCCTAGTAGTGGATATCTGATCCAGTTTGGATTAGACCGTGGACGTAGGGGGTTTCCCGAACCACGTAAAAACAACTGTGCTATTTACTTTCTGCATTCTTGATTCCAGTTCTTTTATTCACTAATATTCACTCTCATTCAAAACTGCATTCTTAATCAATCTGCTAAATACTTGGTTAAACTTTTGTAAAGGTTTTCTAAACAAAGAGCACTGACTAAGTCCACTATTTTTTTCCGCACACAATGCTCTACTAGAGAATAAGATCACTCTTGATCTCTGCTTAGCGTTATTCAATCGAGAGATTCTGTCTAGACAAAACGAGATCGATCTGGTCTGTCACAAATAGCAATATGTTTTTCAAAAAGCTTAAATCTCTCTAATTATTAGTCAAGTAAACTGAAAAGTTTGTATTTGGTGTATTCCCCCCCCCCCATACACCAAACCTTGCTCTTTCGGGACCAACAAGTGGTATCAGAGCAGTGATTCACAAGACCATAGCTTCTATTTTCACAAGGGTGAAACCTGCGTGGTCAACTTGGATAGATCTAGAAAACCCTTTTCCTTCACCTGCATCCTATCTGTTATTATGGAATCATCTGTTATCAGGGCATGTGAAGAATTCTCCGTCCAAGGATATAAAGAGTGGAGTCCAGAATCAAGATGTGCCTCAAAGCTCATCACTATCTGATGTGGAAAGTAATTGTAGAAGGGCCATTAGTTATTTATGAAGAATCAACCCGTATCAAAGAAACTAGAGTGGTCAAGGAGAATGTACCAAAGGACCCCAGAAAATACACATCTGAAGAAAGAAGAGAAGCAAATCTTGATGACTTTGCCAAAGGAATCATCTCCAGTACAGTAAAAGGAGTTCATCTGGCTAAGATCCAAGATCTTGACACAACCAAAGAGATGTGGAAAGCTTTGAGAGAACTAAGTCTAGGTTCTGAAGCAATGATCGAGAACAAGCTATCTCTAGCGTGCAACAAGTTTGATGAATTCAAGATAAAACCTGGAGAAACTATCGAGCAGATGAAGAACATGTTCATAGAAGTGTTACTTGAAGTCTCCGCATTTAATAAAAACAAGTACACACAGAGAGAGAAGAATCTTAAAATTCTCAGAGCATTACCACCAAACTGGGAGATTTATTCAGCAATGCAGCCACTACGTGCTGATTTCAATGATCTGTCCGTGAAGCTCTATTTGATCATCTGGCTGCTCATGAATGTGACATCAGAAGGATACATGGATCCGATCACTCTTCAAGCAAGAAGAACGAAAGTAATTCAAAGAAAGAGAAAGAGATCACCTTCAAAGTGAAGTGCAAAACAGATGAATCAGAGCCATCTGCCGCACCAGAAGAAGGAGGCTACGATAAGTTGCTCAAAGAATTTGCCATGATTGCCAAGAGGATGGACAAGATGGAAATCAGATCAAGAAAGTATCGAAGGTTCTACAAAGATAACAAAAGCATATACCAGAAAAACAAAGAAACAGAACGATCTGAAGATAAAGCTAAAAATAAAAGTAATGGTAAAACTCTTAACTCTACTGATTATACTTGTTATGGATGTGGGAGAACAGGTCACTTCAAGACAGATTGTCCAGACTTTTCAAAGAGTCAAAGAGAAGAGCTACGAGCTAAAAGAGATCGAAAACTCAGAGCTTAACGCAAGGCCATGTTAGCAGAAGAAGATTCCAGCAGCTCAAGTCATCTGTCAGATAGTTCATCAGATAATGATGAAGCATTCTATGCAGGAGAAATAGATGAAAATTGGGATGAGTGCTACATGGGATTGGACAACGAACTTGAACAGAACGAGGTAAATTCTCATGCTTCTATGTCTTTAAATAAACTCGATTATGATTCAGGAAATGAAGATGAACCAGAAGTGTCATGGGATGAAATTAATGAGATGTTTAAAAGCTACACCAGCATAAAGAAGCTATTCTTTGAAGTCATAAAGGAGAATGACAAGTTGAATGAAACTATGAAGTTCTTGAGTGAAGCAAATACCAAGTTCTCTACATAAATAAATGGTCTTGGAGAATAGATCAAGACAAAAGACGCAGAAATAAATTCACTCAACTCCACGGTGAAAGATGTGATCAACAGGAAGAATGTAGTAGAAGAGAAATTGAAGAAAACCATGGAAAATATGAGCAGAATCAACAAAAGTAAAGAACAAGCTGAAATGATCATCGATATGCAACAAAAGGGAAGGGCTGGTCTAGGATACAACAGGAATTCCAGTGAGACTCGGTTTGCTGCTGAAAGAAAGAACATACTAGATCAAGTCAAGGATCTCAAGAACAAGAAAAGCCAACCCCAAAAGTTGATGATGAAGGAAACAGGAGATAACAGATACTATCAGAAAAAGGGTCAATCTGCTCACTATGAGAAAACAAATAAAAATCAGAAGCAGAAGACAAATAAAAATCAGAAGCATAAAATATCCTCAACCAATGAGAAGAAGATCAATTGTGATAACATTCATAGAAATCATCCTTCTGGCTACAAAGATATAAACAGAACAAATGATATTGGAAGAAGGATTACATGCTATATATGTGTTCCTAACACCAAGTTAATCTGGATCCCCAAGGGAACATTTGCTACTAACCATGCACCCACTTGTTGAAAGGGTAGCTAAAATTTATTTATTGTAGGATCGAAGAATTGCAAGGAGAAGTAGAGTAGCAAAGGGAACAATCTGGATTATTGATAGTGGATGTTCAAAACACATGACATGTGATAAGAACGCTCTATCAGACTATGTGGAAAGAGAAGGACCACAAGTAACCTTTGGATGTAACTCAAAAGGCTACACCAGAGGATATGGTAATATAACAATTGGCAAAACCACAATTACAAATGTATCATTTGTTGAGGGTCTTAGTCATAATATGTTATCAGTTAGCTAATTTTGTGCTAATGGAAACCATATCATTTTTTATGCTAATAACTGTTTTGTGAAGAATAAGGAAGGAGATGAGACTCTTCTTACCGGAAAACTGTAGGACAAATTATATATTGTGTAGTGGAATAACCAGATTGAGACATGTCTGGTCACTAAGACAATGTCAGAAACAAGTTGGTTATGGCATAAGTGACTTAGTCATCTCAATTTCAAGTCAATCAATAAAATTGCAAGAGAGAAACTAGTCGAAGAATTACCAGATCAAGTATATGACAAGAACCACATCTGCGAAGCATGTCAAGCTGGGAAGCAAACCAGATCATCATTTTCTAGTAAAACAGTTCAGTCATCCACCAGAATCTTAGAGTTACTTTATTTAGACTTATTTTGTCCAGTCAAACCATTAAGTATAAATGGTAGGAAGTACACTCTGGTCATCATTGATGATTATTCAAGATTTCCATGGGTAATCTTCTTATACAAGAAGAAAGAAACATTGGAAAAGCTGCCAAATTTTCTCAACAAAATCACCAAGCAAAAGGAAACTTCTGTTGCAACCATGAGAACAGATCGCGGAATAGAATTTCTAAACCAGAAGATTGATTATTACTGCAACCAGATGAGAATCACACATCAAACATCTGCTGCAAGAACACCTCAACAGAATGGTGTGGTTGAAAGACGGAACAGATCGTTGAAGGAGGCAGCTTGCACTATGCTTAACGCAACCAGATTACTGAAGAAATTCTGGGCTGAAGCCATCTATACGGCCTGTTATACACAAAACAGATCGGTGATTATTCTTAGACATGGGAAGACACCATATGAAATCTGGAACAACAGAAAGCCCAGGATACAATACTTTTATACTTTTGGTTGCTTGTGTTACATTCATAATAATGAAAAATCTCAATTGAAAACCTTTGATAGTAAAGCTGACCCTGGAATATTCTTAGGATATTCTGATGTTAGTAGAGCTTATAAGGTTTAGAACAAGAAGACTTATATTGTGGAAGTAACACCTCATATTGTATTTGATGAATCCTTTATTAATTACAGAGAGATAGGTGATGAACATACTCAAAACAAGATTAAGGACAAGAGAACAAAAGGGATATTGTTAGAAGAAATTCTAATCTGGAATACAACAGAAGAAAATGAAATCAATCTTCCACTTAATGCTGGACCATCAACATTCTTACTAGAATCAGGCTTTAGAAGAGGTTCTGTTGACAAGACATTGTTCGTAATCAAAGTCAAAAAGTATATCCTTTTAGTCCAGATATATGTTGATGATAATATATGGATCACAATCTGCCTATTTATGTGACAAATTTGCTAAACTAATGAAAAATAAATATCAAATGTCAATGATGGGCGAGATGAATTTCTTTCTAGGTTTGCAGGTAAAGCAGTTACCAGATGGTATCTTTGTAAATCAAGCAAAGTACATTGACGATCTGGTCACTAAATTTGGAGTCAGAGACAGTAAACCAGTCAAGATTCCAATGCAGACCATCGGGAAGATAGATCCAGATCCAGAAGGCAAACCAGCAAATATATTACACAATACAGAGGCATTATTGGCTCTCTGCTATGTCTTACTGCAAGTCGACCTGACATTACATTCGCTGTTGGAGTATGTGCCAGATACCAGGCCAATCCCAAAGATTCGCATATGAAAGCTGCCAAAAAGATACTTAGATATCTTAAAGGAACAGTCCACATTGGACTCTGGTATCCTTGTGACGACAACTTTGAATTCATAGGCTATTCTGATATCTTGGTTTTCGAAGAAACAGACATCTGTTGCTACATCAACAACTGAGACAGAATATATGGCTGCTGGAAGTTGTTGTGCACAAATATTATGGTTGAAGCAGCAACTAATGGATTACGAGATCGATGTAAAGGAGATACCTATATTCTGTGATAGTTCAAGCGCAATAGCAATAACACAGAATCCAGTACTCCATACAAGGTGCAAGCATGTTGATGTGAGACATCATTTTATTAGAGATCATGTGGAGAGGAAGCATATCCAGATCGAGAAGATTCACACAGATGTTCAACGTGCTGATATTTTGACGAAAGCTTTACCAGAAGAAAGATTCAAGATGCTATGTTGAAAGCTTGGATTACTAAATCTGGATGATAGAATAAAGTCAATACCAGATTGATTAAACCAGATCATGTAGCAGAAAGATACAAATGGTAGCAGCACGATACAAACAGAACCAAGTCTCTATTCGTGTCAATCCAGACATAAAATACAAAACCAGATTGTCAACTAGAAGGACGAACCAGAATGTTGCAGTACCAGATGGAAACAGAGATATCACAATAATAGATCGTTACCAGTAACACGTGTCTAAACTTTTCCAGATAGAAGACATGCCACATGGAAATTATTTTCCCAATAAATGATTACTTAGTTAGGGGGAATTTGGAAAATTGAAGCGTCTTAAATGAAAGACGTTACTAACCACAATTAACATCCTAACTATAGTCTATAAAGCTATTTTCTGACCTAGATTTGCTAAATCTCTTATAATTGTGATGATCTAGCGCGTACATCAAATGCAATGAAATGCGGCAAACTGGAAAGCTGAAGCGGGAAAACTTAAAAAGGGAGATTTTCATCCAACCCTTCAATTACTATCGCTTTAATCTGTGTCGTTGATTATTTTCTTATATATATGTATTGTTCATGCACTCAACTATTGACCTACACATACATCGCACTGAGCACTTGTAGTAACCCGAAATACTGTAGCTGTAATTAAAGTGTGATTAAACCTTAATTAGGGCTTTGCATCCTTAAGAGATAATATTTATGAGATTAAGAAAATCTTGAGAGATTTATTATATAATTTAGAAGAAATAATTTTGATTATTTTGTTAAGAAAGAAAATGGAATTTATTAATTCCATATTAGCAATAAAAGAAAGGGGTCGAGGCAGAATTAATTCAGATGAAGCATACCCCTTAGAAGAGAAAATTTTTATCTATTAGATAATATAGAAAAATGGAATTAGAAATTTCATTAAGTCAGTAAACAGATAAAATAAAGAATAAAAATTAATTATTGCAATTTCGGCAATAATTAAATAAGTTTTCGTCAAAAATTCAGTTTGAGAATCCGACAGTTGTAGTAATATCTACAATTTATGACAAATTTTATAATATATATAGAAGAAATTATTATGAAGATTTTACTAGAAAAATATTATGTTAGAAAGAATTTATTCAGTTAAATTTCTTCGATATTTTAGAATTTGAATAAATTATTAATACGAACTCCAAATCACGAACGGTCTGAACCAATGAATTCTTTGTGTCGAGACAAGTCATCCAGTATCAATATTTTACAACCCGAAAAAGAAGACTCTAGAAGCTTCTAGAAGCCCCTAGAGAAGAGTAGAAATGTGATAAATTAATTATTTAAATTAGAAAATTTCATACTTATCTTATAAGTATGTTTATTCAAATTACTATTCACTATCATCAACCTTATTTTCTCCCTAAATTTCGTCCATCATCTCCTCTCCCCCATAACCAAATTTTCTTCTCCCAAATATCAATATTTCAAGCTAAATTTGTGCCAAATTTTCAAGAAAAAGATCATATTAAGGTAAATAATTCCTACTTTTACATCTTTTGCTTGTAAAAACTTATGAAAATTTCATCTTTCCATCCATGGTAATCTTATTTTCCATAGCTTGTAGTATATGGCTTTAATTTCCAAGTATGTTGTAGTAAATAGATAGAATGTCATGTTCTAAGTAAGATTATGAAAAGAATTTCAAGAAAATAATGTTTAATTGAATTTCTCCTAATTTCCTACATAAACCCTAATTGTGAATTATGGGAATTTATATGAATTTGCTTGAATTAAGTATGAATAAGTATCATTAGATAGCAATAGACATGATTAGAACAAGAAATTAAATCAAAATCAAACTTCATAAATTTTCTCATAAGGGCCGAAAATTCCCCTTAATTGTTCTATGAGATTTTGATTTTATTTGTTTAAATTGATATCATATTTGAGTTCAATGGTATGAATAATGTCTAGAATAATTTATGGAGAATTTTTCAAGCACTAGAAATGGACTTTCAAGAATTTGGTAGCTTATGGAGTTTCATAGTTTATATATATGTAGATACTATCTAGTCTAATTGATGATGCATTAGAGCTTATTAAGTAGTGTTAAGCATGAATAATCAAGAGATTAGAGATAGAATCATCACTCCATTAAGATTCTTAATTTTCATGGAAAAGGGGATGATTAAAACTTGTATATAGAGAATTTAATTATTTGATCTAATATGATATTTGAGATAAGGAAGGAATATGATGGCTAATGTGAATTTATTGGATTTAATTAGCTAAGTATGTGAAAGTTAGAATTTGTTAGTTTAGCATGTAATGAAGGAAGTGTTATAATTATGAAAGTTAATTAAGATTCAAGAGTAGATAATGATATATAAGTACTAGTAGTTGAATAATCAAGCTTGATTGATCTTAATGAGGTAATTATGCATAAGTTAGTATTTTGACATAAATCAAGAATATACATAATTACTAAGTATGAGTTTAAATATTGAAAGTAAGCTTATAAATAAGCTTAAAATACATAATGATGTATATTTATAAGATTAAGAAATATTAAATCAGTTAAGGATGCAATGACCCGAGAGATAGTTGAAAACCCCTAATAATCCAAATTGAGATAATGGATTATATTTAAGTATGATTAAGAAATAGCAAGATAATATTTTCTAATATACTCCGTACTTATATATTTAAGGTGCAAGTGGAGTAGACAGAAAAGAGAAGGAACTGAAGAAAGAAGGAGACGAACCCTTGACTTATATAGATTAAGTCATCCAGGTGGGCAATTTGTTTTAAAGTATGCATGCTATTATGCAAGATTTGATTATGCATGTTATTTGAAAGATGTGACTTGCCTGTTTTAAGCATATGATGCATGTTACCTATCTACGAGAGAATTACGGCGTCGGCCCTATGCTGGACGAGCTGCCAGTAAGGCTTTGTGTACACATATGTGACCGTGATCCGGTGAGCGGATTGTCGGTCATAGTGTTGAAGGGGAGGCCTACCTTTCAACACAAGAGTGCGTAGATATGGTATATTTCAATGATTTGTCTGCAGACATAAGTATTGTTTTCAGCAAGATATAGCATGAGCATGAAAATGTTTTATTTAAAAGAAACGTTGGCAAGTCATAAGAGCATGTTTTAAAATGTTTTCGGCAATGTGTCCACTGAGTACACATAGTACTCATGCCCTGCATATAATTTTAAAATGTGCAGGTTGAGCAGTGGAGGTGGCGATGATGAGGGATGCTGATGCGGGCTTATTTTCCTTCTTGTCTTGTTATTGTGTACTTAATTGCCCGAGATTATGTTGTCAAAACTCTAAATTTTCTTTTGACATGTTGGTCATGTATAGAAATTGCTGACTCATTTCCTTGAGCTAATTATGTTTGGAAACCTCGTTTTGTTCAACTTGTTGTTATTGAACTTGATGTCGTGTATATATATCACTTTCTGTTGATTTTGGTTGTTCGTAGCCATTCGTGATATAATTGATGACTTATTATGTCTGGTGTTGGGTTTTCTGTTTGTTCGGTATTACCCTATATACAACGGAAATGCTGCCAAAATTTTGTGAAATCGATATCCTTTCTACCCGATGTTCATTTTGTGCAAGTTTTGTTTTCGCTAAAAACAGGGCAGCAGGTTGAAACCCCTTTTCTGCATATCTCATCTGTCCGAATTCATGAAAAATGGGTACCATTTTAAAGATCTTTTCAATACCTTTCTAATGGTTCTTTCGGATCTCAATTCGGATTCCAGATGAGTAAGTTATGAGCTTTTGAAGTTAAAGTGTCGAACCTGCCTTGAGATTCCTGCGAAAATTTTGATTCGGTTTGTTCCTGAGATTTATTTTAATTTCCAAGTTTTTCTTAAGTTTCCTGAGTCATAGTCTAATTACTTAACTAAGAGAGGGTTAAGAAATTGGGCTGTGACAGCACTACTATCTTTAAGCACTTAAGCAATTTCCAGATTTGTCTCTCTCCCGCAAAACTTCTTTCAAAGTTTTTCTTTGATCATGGAACCTCAAACTTCCTTGTTCTTACAACACGTTGCTGAGGTTCAAAAGTTTCTTTCCCCTGAACCTTTCGCCGTCCTTGAAACCCACGGTTTTCGAAAACTCAAAGAGATTTTCGCCGTAATTACTCGCTGCAAATGTTTTAAGTTCTTCATTTTTTTATGCATCTTCATCTTACTATGTGTTTTGTTTCTGGATGTACGTATACCTTTTATATTTTTTCTGGGTATTGTTCTTGATAATATGAAGTAATTGTTCATTTTTGGGAAATTCATATTTGTAATCACTTAATTGATGAATATATATATATATATATATTCTGGAACGCTCTTGTGTTTATAGGATTCTGCAACATCATTACCTCCCATCTCAACATGTACCTGGCAAAACAAGCAGCCACATTCTATTTGACTTGGCAAAATGATAAGGACGGTCTTGAAGCCAATGTGTTGATGCCCATTGGTGATAGGACTAGTAAAACGACTTACAATGTCATTGCGATGATCAACGAGGCATATCGATTGAAAGATGAAGGCATGACTTTGGATGAGATCACTCATGATCAACTCCAGATGGCAGTGGAAACGATGATGGTGATACCCATTGCCTATACAGGAAGAATGTTTCATAGATCCCTACTTCAACCAGGCTACAAGTTGATGTTTGAATTGGTTCAAAAGATCTTCCTCAACCATAGCGGTTCCTATGATCAAGTTACACCAGAAAAATTCAGAATCCTCACTGCTGTAGTCTTAAATCTCAAAGTCAACTAGAGCCGAATCCTGTTTGACTTGATGGCTAAAGAGGCCAAATTGGTTACATGCATATACCAAAGACAACAGAGGACGTGGTGTTTGGGTGGAGGTTAGAAGGAACCTGAGGCACTCCACCAAGATTAGCTTCATGGTGGAGAAATTCTTCAAACAGCAGGATTGGGAGGATGCAATCAACTTCAACACTCGTCTCACCATCCCTAAAGATCAGCATCAGATCGAGATGTCACTATTAGAAAAACGCTCATAGATGACATTAAATCAGAGTGACGTATGAGAGTAAAAAACTGTTAAATATGCCTGTCTCATCTATTCGTCGCTCATAGATGACACTGAAAATGGGTGATGTATGCGCTCATAGATGACATTATTTTATTAAACGATGACACTAAAGTAATGTCATCTATTTTATAATACATGACACAATATAATGTCATCTATATTAAAAAAATGTCATTTATAAGCGAGAAGTTGACACATATAGGTGCAATACATGACTTTTTCAAAATGTCATCTATAATTTATAAGATGACATTAATTTAATGTCATCTATATTAAAAATGTCATTTATAAGTGAGAAGTTGACACATTTAGGTGCAATACATGACTTTTTAAGAATGTTATCTATAATTTATAAGATGACATTAATTTAATGTCATCTATATTAAAAAAATGTCATTTATAAGCGAGAAGTTGACACATTTAGGTGCAATACATGACTTTTTCAGAATGTCATCTATAATTAATAAGATGACATTAATTTAATGTCGTCTATAATCTGATAAATTTAACCATTTTCGTATGTTTTCTTTAATTAACCTGTATTTAATAAGTTTGGATTCATCAATATATTTTACAAAATAAAATAATGCCAAATAGAGAATTCATACACGCACTAAAAATATTTATATGCATTAATTGCCTAGTATTCAACTTTGTTGGTCCCGAAGAGAGTTCAAGCTATTCTTATAGAAGAAATTGCTCGCCAGATAGCTGACCAGATCGATTGACAGATCGATAGCAGATCAATCCAAACAGAGTGCTCTCTAGTGTAAATACTTAGACAATAATAAGAGTGATCTTATTACTTTCGAAGTATTGTGTGTGCGGAAATATGGTGGACTTAGTGGGTGCTCTTATATTGAAAACCTTAATAAAGATCCAGATCGTTAAAGCAGATTGATTGAGATGCAGTTTAAATGATAGTGCAAGGATTAGAATGAAAGAATAGCTGGAAATAAATATGGAGAAAGATAAATGACACAGATGCTTAACGTGGTTCGGGAAATCCCTACGTCCACGATCTGATCAAAACTAGATCATATTATCCACTACTAGGATACTCTTCTTCTTTATACTCGCTGAGAACGAGCCACAAGTTACAGACACAATCTGGTTGAAACTTATGCACGAATAAGGGTCGTGTCCCTTTACAACAGATTACCTCTACGTAACCACTAGAAAACTACTAGCTAGCAGGGTCATCTCATTTCTCTCGATAAGACAGACTTGAATCGTGGTTGGGTTTGTGTGATGTAGAATCACAAACAGTTTGAAGCTTTAGTCTGAAGTAGAGATTGATTGCTTTGAAAGTGGTTTTGTCGATGTAGCATCTATATCTCCAGACTTTGAACTTCAAATATATATAGGCTTTGAATTTAAAATTCTAGCTGTTTGTTGATTGGCGCGGGATGATTGTAGATTGCCAATCAATGATATCCATCATATCTGCTCTTGCCTTGTAGAAGTGTTGACTGAATCCTCTAAGTATGAAAAGCAGATCGATAGTGATTACTTTCCTTCTTCGTGTCAATCAAGGATTCTTCTTCCAAACCCTAGTGGATGGACTTCTATATTGATGTGGCAAGTGGATATGATGTGTAGAGTGATGTCATTTGGTGGTTTGATGACTCTATTGATCTGGTGCTTCGCTGTGATCATCGATCTGGTCGCTGACTGTCATTGTGGATCGATTTCTTCTCTTTGAAAAAATGTCTTGGTCTTCATCCTGGACTATTATAGAAATGACTTCTATAGGAATAATTCATTTACATACTAAGTCATCTCCTAATCTGCTATCTATCAGAGTTCACTTTATACGTAGTGATCTATTAACATGTAGAACAGTTTAACACAAATCAAAGCTGTAAAGACTAAGTGTGTTTCGAGAGATCATCATCAAAACCAAAATACTTCGGGGTTCCCAACAATTTCCCCCTTTTTGATGATGTCGAAACCACACTTTACAATATCATCCTAATTAAGCATTAAGAGTGATCTGGTCTAAGAGCCAGATTGTTTATTATTCGTTATCAAGTTGTAACGATTAATAGCAGTTATATATGTTCTGGACAATAAGTTGTTGTCATCAGAAACCCAAAGAATGTTTATAGATATAGATCAAGTGGGTTACAGATTCCAAAACAAAATGTAAGAATCACAGATAGTAAAAGATGTGAAAAGATGTATCTATCTGCTCTTCTTCTTTTCCTCTTTTTGCTTCTTCAACTTTGCTCTTGTCTCATCTGATATCATCTGGACACTTTCATACACTCCCTCTCTGACCCTGATGTAATCTGGGTCTTCAACATCGATCATGTACCCCCTGTTTTCTGCAAGCTGATTGATGAAGTTCAGCAGGTAGGTCTTGTCGGGAAGTTTAGTGCCAGGGATGTCTGGACATTCTATGTATTCTCGATCTGGTGCAGTTATAGTGATCTGGGCCTCTGCTGCTGCTGCTCTTATGGCCTGGACCAGATCCTTAGCGTCGTTCATGTCCTGATAGAGGTTGAAGGCTTCATTAACTGTGCCCTCGCACTATGCTGGTTCTTTGATAAAGTAGCGGCACATGATAAACCTATATTTTAGCCCCTCCCAACCTTCCTTCAGATTGTCTGGCACCCAGCTAGTTTCTCCTTCCTTTGTCTTTTTGGTCTTGATGGGTGCAGAGGAGAACCAACCAGATCCAGACTTCCTCTTCTTCTTCTGTGGTTGAGAGTGACTTGATCTGCTTGATTCAGACTTGGATAGCCTCTTGGGTTGAGCAGATGGTTGACATGGTCGATCTGGTGCAGCTGGCTACTCAGGTTGAGCCTCTCTCTTTTCTTCTGTAGCACCAGATTGACCCTTACCTTTTCCTCCAGCTCCTTTCTCCTTCCTCATACTAGATCCTTCCCCCTTTTCAACATCATCAATATAGATGTTTATGAGTGCCTTAAGGGAGGTGATCTCCTCCTAAATCTCCTTCATCTCCTTTTCTGAATCCATCTTGTAGTTAAGTAGAGATGTAATGTTGGCGTTAGATTCATCAATCTTTTGTTCCATGGAGGATTTGGCACTGGTGAGATTAGCAGTGAAATTCTCTTGTTCTTCTTTGATAGCCTGTTGGTCCCGAAAGAGCAAGGTTTGGTGTATGGGGGGGGG
>JAPKLX010000269.1:253869-268373 GCA_026898415.1 Leonotis leonurus
GTAAGAGCATCATCAAAACTTAATAAAATTTTATGGGGTTCCCAACATAGCCTGATCTCGTCTATGTATGAGTCAATCATTGTCTTTGTGGGGTATCTCAGGTCTCTCAGCTTCCTCTCGACAAAATGCACCCCGTCATCTTCAAATTTTCTGAGTTGTGATCTGATTTCAATTTTGGTTATTTTGATCACTTCCTCAGAGACTCCATCAATCTGGTCCTTGACTATGGCATGAACCATGTCTTTCTCCTTTTTGGCAAATTCTATGAAAATTTGGTACATCTCTTGGACCTTGTGCTCCATGGAGTGCTCCATGGATGACAGAATCTGATCAATCTTTTCCTTTCATTGATCTGCAGCAGATCATTCATCATCCATCTTTTTGCTTAGCTCCTCGAGCTTCAGTCTGCAGGTCCTTCTGAGGTCAGAATCCATCTGGTCTACATGAGATTTGATGCTGTTGTTGAATTCAGTGAGGATTCTGGTGGTCTGATCTTGGACAGTAGAGAGAGTCTCATACAAGAATTTGTCCACTTTAATGGAGATTAGATCATTGACTTGTGCATTGGATAGAGATTGATGCTGAGTCATCAATATCTGTTCCAGATCAGTGGACTCCACAAATTCTTCGATGGTGGCTGTGACAGAGGGGGTATAGATGTCATCTGTTAATTTGCCTCCTACCCTCTGTCCAGCAGGTAGATCTGCTTCTCTGGTGTAAGTATCCACCTCAATCTGGATTTTGCTTTTCTGGGCTGGTTCCCCCTCAACTAGTGCAGTTATCTCAGCTGTTTCTGTAGCTGGTATGGTCTGTTCAGTAGCATTAGCCAGTTGCTAAGCTGGTTCTGTTCCTTGTTCTGCTGCACCTTGTTGGTGAGCTGCAACTATCTCTTCTTCTTCTTCATCCACTACACTTTCAAAGAAGTGTAATAGCCCTTCTTTCTCATATATCGATCTCAGATCGATCTGTAATTTCTGGGCTTCATGCTGTGCAATGGCAAGGATGCTCTGGAGATAAGTGTCTCTTAACTCTGCAATGGAGGAGACTTCGAAGATGTTTAGAAGTATTGCTTCTTCTGCCTTGAGTGCAGAGATTGATCTGGTCTTGAGCAGAGCATCGAGGACATAGAATTCTTTGTCCTTAATTAGAAGGAGTAGTTTCAAACGTTTGGCAGCATCATAACTCTCTAGAGTGAGCTGTATGCCAGGAAATGATTTAATCACTGATTGATCTGCTTCTGCTTCCAGCAGCTTCACTACAGTTTCAGCTTGTTTCTTCTCCACATCCTCTTTGAGGATTCATCTTCTTCTTCCTCCTCATCAATCTGCTCTAATGGTTCAGCAGATGGAGGACTAGCGGTGTGAGCGGGGAAAAATCCTTTTCTGTATTTGGGTCAAAGGAGGAGATGGGGGCAACTTCCTCTGGTGGACCTCCAACCAGAATCTCCTCGTCCTCAACCTCCTGTTGAGGGATATCTGTAATGAAAGGTTCCTGAACCGGGACCTCTTCCACTGGTTCAGAGAGTTTCTGTAGTCGTCTTCTCTTGGGCTTTGGCTTTTGAGCAGCTGTAGAAGCATCAGTATCTACTGAGCTTGCTCTTCTGGTTACTCTCTTCGAGGGAGTTCTTTCCACTAGCTTCTCCTTGGTGACTCGTGATTTGATTGATCTTTCTGTGGGGGCAGATGGGGGAATCCAGATTGGATTTGAGCTCCCCATCTCCATCAAAGCATTGGCATGTATTGGGTCGGTCACCTTGGCTATCAGATTGGCTATGATTCCCATGGACATCTCGATCTGGTGTTGGTCCTTGGGGAATCGCAATCTGTCGTTGAACTCAATCACTTCATCCCATTGGTGTTGTTTGAAAAACGTTTCCAGCATGAAGCTGATCTTTGTGGAATGCCTCAGGCTGCTCCTCCTCACTTCAATGCCTGGGTTCGCTCCTTTGACAAAAGTGATCATTTTAGCCTCTTTAGTCAATAGATCGAACAGCACTCTGCTCCAGTTGACAGGCAGATTGAGCACCACGGCCGTGAGTATCTTGAACTTCTCCGGCGTCACTTGGTCATATGAACCGTTGTGGTTCATGAATATCCTTTGTACAAACTCAAAGATAATCATGTACTCCGGAGCAAGCAGTCCTCTGTTGAACCTTCTGCTGGTGTAGGTTATTGGAACAACCATCACCATCTCTATAGCTTCCTGCAGCTGATCCTCTGTGATTTCTCCAAGGCTAATTCCTTCGTCCTTCAGCTTATAGACCTCGTCTATAATGTTCAACACGTTGTAGGTTGTGTTGCTTGTTGTATTCCCCTTGCTCACACGGATGGTGGCTTCGTTCTCACCTTTCTCTCCTTGCCATGTGAGGTAAAAGGTTGCCACTTCATTCGGCAGGAATTGGAGAGGATGTGTGGTGATAATATTGTGAAATCCTACAACAAGGTTAAAGCAATATAGATGAACACTATTCTTCCATCAATGAAGTATGAGCGCTCAGTAGCAGTTTACGCAATACAGAATATCAAGTTTCACGGTTCAGTGTTTGTTCACGAATACATGCGTATGGATAAACTGGTTTTTCAAAACAGGAAGTTCACATAAGATAAAAGCAGTTCACATGAAACAGTTAAATAATGATATAGAATCTTTAAACATGAATAACAAAAAGAAACCTTTGCATCGCTTAACAAGGGCGAAGGCCTTGTCTAGTTTATGGAAACCATGGGTGTCAAGAACGGCATATTGATCTTGAGTAATATATTGGTTCAGAAATTTCACTTGCTCGAGAAACAGAGTTGATTTGGGAGCCATTTTTGAAAGGTTTGAGGGATTAGAAGTGGCGAGAAATTTGCTAAGTGCTTGTCGAAGAAGAAAAGTTAAGGTAGTAGATAGACAGTCTCACACTAATATATATAGGTAAATGATGCACGATGTAGATAAAAAGAAATAAAATTAAGGGTTTAGATTTAATCTTCCCTTTTTAGTTTTCCCGCTTTTCTGAATTATAGACTTGCAGTCTATCACAGCCTCTACTCTGCGTCAGATACACGCGCTTTTGATCCTAGGGTTGCAGTGCAGCGCGTGTTGGTTTGAGCCGTCAAGTTGCTTCCTTTTTCTTGATTTGGTAAATATCTTCGAGATCACAGTTACCAAACACAGTACTAATCATCACAAAAATAAAAGATTTGGTATATTATGTCAGAATTTAGACATATAGGCTATGATTAAAATTGATATAATCGCCGTATTTAGGTTTATTTTGCTGAAATTCCCCCCTGACTAAGTAACCCAAAAAAAATTAGAAATTAATTTCCACGTGGCTACTAGTCCTCTATTGCAGTCGATCTTCTTATTAACGATCTGTTGTCATCACTATCGATCTGTTTATACTACTTTCAATCTTGGACATCGATCTTGTGTGACGATTTGTTAATAATTCCCGGTTGGAATTTTATTCGCTTATGATCTGCTCTAGATTGATATGTTGAACTTCGATTCTACCATGATCTGTTGTTAATTCCAGTTTAATTTTAATCGATCTGTTCTTCGTCAATTTGTATCTTGATGATCTGGTGCCAATTCCCTATTGGAATTCTACGTGATCTGTTTGTTCTTCATCAATCTGGACTATATTAATCTGTTCCTATCTTCTAGATTTAACAATCCTAATTTCCCACAAAGCATCTTAAATCTTTCTTCTGGTAGTGCTTTAGTAAGAATATCTGCTCTCTGTATTTCAGTGTGTATCTTCTTGATCTGTACATGTTTTCTTTCAACATGATCTCTTATAAAATGATGTCTCAAATCTACATGTTTGCATCTGGTATGCAAGACAGGATTCTATGTGATTGTTATAGCACTTGAGCTGTTACAGAAAATGGGTATCTCTTTGACATTGATCTCATAATCCTTGAGTTGTTGCTTTAACCAGAGTATTTGAGCGCAACAACTCCCAGCTGCCATATATTCAGCTTCTGTGGTTGATGTGGCAACAGATGTCTGCTTCTTTGAGAACCAAGAGATCAGTTTATTTCCCAAAAACTGACATGTACGAGATGTTGATTTTCTATCCAGCTTACATCCGGCATAATCTGAGTCTGTATATCCAGTAAGCTCAAAGTTGTCTTCACAAGGATACCATAATCCAATATGAGTTGTTCCCTTAAGATATCTCAATATCTTCTTGGCTGCTTCTAGGTGAGATTCTTTGGGGTTTGCTTGATATCTTGCACATACTCCTACTGCAAATATAATGTCAGGTCGACTGGCAGTTAGATAGAGTAGTGATCCTATGATCCCTCTGTATTGAGTAATATTTGTTGGTTTTCCCTCTGGATCAAGATCAATTTTCCCATTGGTCTGCATTGGAATTTTAACAGGTTTACTGTCTTTTCCTCCAAACTTAGTCAGCAGATCGTGAATATACTTTGCTTGATTAATAAAGATGCCATCTGGTAACTGCTTTACCTGCAAACCTAAAAAGAAACTCATTTCGCCCATCATGGACATTTGATACTTATTCTTCATAAGTTCAGCAAATTTATCACATAGATAAGTAGATTGGGATCCAAAATTGATATCATCTACATAGATCTGTACTAAAAGGATATTCTCTTTAACTTTGATGATGAACAAGGTCTTGTCAACCGATCCTCTTCTGAATCCAGATTCTAGTAGAAATGTGGACAATGTTTCATACCAAGCTCTAGGAGCTTGTTTTAGACCATAGACTGCTTTTGTCAGTCTGTATACTTTCTGGTTTGGATCTGCTTCCTCGAATCCAGGTGGCTGCTCCACATATACTTCTTCTTCAAGGATACCATTTAGAAAGGCACTTTTGAGATCCATCTGTTATACCTTGAACCTTTTGTGTGCAACATATGCTAAGAACAACCTTATTGCTTCTAGTCTGGCTACCGGTGCAAATGTTTCATCAAAATCAATGCCTTCTTGTTGATTATAGCCTTTAGCTACTAATCTGACTTTGTTTCTGACTACTTCACCATTCTCATCTCGTTTATTTTTGAACACCCATTTTGCACCTATTACTTCTTGGTGTTTGGTCTGTCCACGAGATGCCAGACCTCATTTCTTTTGATCTCATTGAGTTCTTCTTGCATTGCTGTTATCCAATCTGCATCTTGTAATGCTTCATGAGCATCAGATGGTTCAATGCGGGATAAGTAGCAGCTCAACAATGCACTTTCTCCATGCATTCTTCTGGTCTTCACACGATCTGATGGGTTCCCAACAATCTGTTCTGGTGGATGATCTTGTATCCATCTCCTTCTCCTGGTCATCTCTTCATCAGATTTCTCAGGATCAGGTTGATTTGTTGGTTCCTCAAATTCAAAGTGTGTTGTTGATGAAGCTTGGAATGGATTGTCATCTGCTTCTACTTCTGGATTTGGATTTTCAGGTTGATCATCATCTGCAATGACTGTTTCATTGTTTTCAGATGGTGATCTATTTTCATCCAGTTCAAGCTGGATTATTCCCCCTTGCTGTGTGATTTCATCAGGAATAGGTGGAGTATTGATCTCTTCATCATCACTTTTTAAGTTCCAGATTAGAATATCTTCTAGTAACATCTCATTCATCTCTCTTGTAGTCATCTGGTTTTCTATCTGTTTATCATCTGGTGACCTGTACTCAACAATAGACTCATCAAAAACAACATGAGGTGTTACCTCCACAATATGAGAGTTCTTATTGTAGACTCGATACGCTTTACTGACATCAGAATATCCTAAAAATATTCCAGGATCAGTTTTGCTATCAAAAGTCTTCAATTGAGATTTCTCATTATTATGTATGTAACACAAACAACCGAAAGTACGAAAGTAAGAAATCTTAGGCGTTCTGTTGTTCCAGATCTCATATGGTGTCTTTCCATGTCTGAGTGTAATTGATGATCTGTTCTGAGTGTAACAGGCTGTGTAAATAGCTTCTGCTCAGAATTTCTTGGGTAGATTGGTAGTATTTAGCATAGTACGGGCTGCTTCTTTTAGTGATTTGTTTCGCCTTTCAACAACACCATTCTATTGAGGTGTTCTAGCAGCTGAAGTTTGATGAGTGATACCCATCTTATTGCAGTATGCTTAAATCTTCTGGTTGAGAAATTCTGTTCCTCGATCTGTTCTGATGGTAGCTATACTCACCTCCTTCTGTTTGGTGATCTTGTGTAGAAAATCAGGTAGTTTGGCTAGTGTCTCTTTCTTCTTTAACAGAAAGATGACCCAAGTAAACCTAGAATAATCATATATGATTACTAAGGTGTATTTTCTTCCATTTATACTTAGTGGTTTTACTAGTCCAAACAGATCCAGGTGCAAAAGCTCCAATATTCTTGATGTTGAGTGAGCTGTTTTGCTTGTAAAGGATGATCTGGTCTTCTTTCCAGCTTGACAGGCATTACTTATATGATTTTTATCATATACTTGAGCTGGTAGACCTTCCACCAATTTTTCTTTTGCAACCTTGTTGATTGATTCTAAATTTAGATGACTCAATCTCTTGTGCCTTAACCAGCTTGTTTCAGATACAGTTTTAGTAACTAAGCAGGTCTCGATCTGGTTTGTCCACTGGACAATATATAATCTGTCCTGCAATTTTCCGGTAAGGAGTATCTCATCTCCTTCCTTGTTCTTCACAAAGCAGTTGTTAGTATCAAAGATGATCTGATTACCATTTGCACAGAATTGACTTACTGAAAACAAATTGTGGCTAAGACCCTCAACATACGATACATTTGAGATGGTGGTCTTGCCAACTTTTATATTTCCATATCCACTGGTGTATCCTTTTGAGTTACATCCAAAGGTGACCTGTGGTCCTGGCTTTTCAACATAATCTGATAGTAATTTCTTGTTACATGTCATGTGTTTCGAACAGCCACTATCAATTATCCAGATTGTTCCTCTTGCTATCTTGTTTCTTCTTGCAGTCTTCTGATCCTGCAATTAGTTAAACTTAGCTACCCTTCAACGTTTGGGTGCTTGGTTATTAGCAAATGTTCCCTTTCGAATCCAAAACATTTTTGGGTTAGGAACAGATATATAGCAAGTAATAATGATTCCATCATTATCAACTCTAGATAAGGAATGAAATTCAGATGGATGGTGTCTTTCTATTCCATCATTCTTCAATCCCTTCTCAATAGGTAATGTCCTGTTGACATTCTTTTTATGTACATCATCTTTTTCAGTGTAATGAGTTGGTTGACAATTTATTTGATAGTATTGTTTGTACCCTGTTTCTTTTATCATCATCTTCTGTGGACGACCTTTCTTGTTCTTCAGATCTATTACTTGATCTAGTATTTGCTTTCTCTCTGGTACAAATCTTGTAGTTCCCGAAGGCTTTTCTGAGTGACCTGGATATCCTAATCCAGATGTACCTTTTTCTTGCAGATTGACCAGCAGTTTAGCACGCTCATCACTTTTGTAGATCATTTCTTTGCCTTTCCTTAGTCTTTCTTCGGCAACGTTGTTTCTTGTGATGAGATCCTTAACCTTTGAATTTAGTGAGTGAATCTCTTTATCTCTTCCTTTGATTTGTTCTTCTAGATCAGTTGCTTTGGTAACGAGTTGGATGTTTGTTGTACTCAATATCTGTTCAGATTTCTTCAGCCTATCATTTTCTTCCACAACTTCTCTAAACAGTCTCTTGATGCTCGAATAACTCTTGAACATCTCATTAACTTCTTCCCATGAGTATTCATATTGATCTTCCATTTCCTATTCCAGATCATTATTATTTGAGGAGTTGGTATTGCAAGAATTTACCTCTTCTTCATCCAGACCGTTGTCTAGTCCCATATAACATTCATCCCAACTTTCTTCTTCTTTAGCATAGAATGCTTCATCATTTTCTGAAGTGTTGTCTGAGAAATGGCTTGAGCTGCTTGATTCTTCTTTAGCTAGCATAGCCTTGCGCTCATATTTGAGTTTTCGATCTCTTTTTGCTCTTAATTCTTCTCTTTGGCTTTTGGACAGATCAGGATAATCTATTTTGAAGTGACCTGTTCTACCACAACCAAAGCAGGTATAATCTGTTGAGTTAGATATTTTGGAGGATATACCTATCTGTTGTTTTGACTCATCCTTGCTATCAGATCGATCATTGTCGTGTTTCTTGTAGAATTTTTTTTTTATTATCTTTGTAGAATGGTCTGAATTTCTTCGATCTGATTTCCATCTTGTCCATACGTTTAGCAATCATTGCAAACTCTTTTAGCAGTTTGTCGTAACCCTTTTCTTCATCTGGTGCAGTAGATTCAGAGGGTTCATCTGTTTTGCTCTTCGCTTTGAAGGCTACTTCTTTGTCCTTCTTTAAGCTACTTTCTGCCTCTTTGGACAGATGATCTGGTCCACGAATTCTTTAAATGTCACATTCATGGCCTTCAAGATGATCAAATAGAGCTTCTGTAGAGGGTTCATTGAAGTCAGCACGAAGTGGTTGCATTGCGGCGTATATCTCCCAGCTAGGTGGAAGTGCTCTGAGTATTTTCATGTTCTTCTCTCTTTGAGTATATTTGTTCTTTTTGAACGCTGATATCTCAAGTAGGATTCCAATGAACCTTATTTTCATTTGTTCGATGGTCTCACCTGGTTTCATTTTGAATTCATCGTATTTGTTGCAGGCAAGTGACAGCTTGTTCTCAATCATGACTTCAGATCCTAGACACAAGTCTCTTAAGGCTTCCCACATCTCTTTGGCAGTATCCAGATCTTGGATTTTGGCCAGATGTACACCTTTGACTGTGCTAGATATGTTTCCATTTGCAAAATCATCCAGATTGGCTTCGCGACGTTCCTCTAAAGTGTAGTTTCTTGGATCTTTAGGTACTATCTGTGTTGTTACTCCAGTTGAAGTAGTTACAGTCTTTTCTTCAGTAATATGTAGTGAACCTTCTTCTATTACTTTCCACATCAGATAGTGATGGGCTTTGAGTGCTGTTTTGATTCTGAAACACCATTCTCTATATCCTTGGATTGAGAATTCTTCACACGCCCTAACAACAGAAGATTCACACGCCCTAACAATAGATCTATTCAAGTTGACCACGCAGGTATTAACCCTGTGAAGCAAAATCAATGGTCTTATGAACCACTGCTCTGATACCACTTGTTGGTCCCGAAAGAGCAAGGTTTGGTGTATGAGAGGGGGAATACACCAAATACAAACTTTCCAGTTTACTTGGCAAATTATCAGAGAGTTCAAGCTATTCTTATAGAAGAAATTGCTTGCCAGATAGCTGACCAGATCGATCGACAGATCGATAGCAGATCAGCCCAAACAGAGTGCTCTCTAGTGTAAATACTTAGACAATAATAAGAGTGATCTTATTACTTTCGAAGTATTGTGTGTACGGAAATATGGTGGACTTAGTGGGTGCTCTTATATTGAAAACCTTAATAAAGATCCAGATCGTTAAAGCAGATTGATTGAGATGCAGTTTAAATGATAGTGCAAGGATTAGAATGAAAGAACAACTGGAAATAAATATGCAGAAAGATAAATGACACAGATGCTTAACGTGGTTCGGGAAATCCCTACGTCCACGATCTGATCAAAACTAGATCAGATTATCCACTACTAGGATACTCTTCTTCTTTATACTTGCTGAGAACGAGCCACAAGTTTCAGACACAATCTGGTTGAAACTTATGCACGAATAAGGGTCGTGTCCCTTTACAACAGATTACCTCTACGTTACCACTAGAAAACTACTAGCTAGCAGGGTGATATCCTTTCTCTCGATAAGATAAACTTGAATCGAGGTTGGGTTGGTGTGATGTAGAATCACAAACAGTTTGAAGCTTTAGTCTGAAGTAGAGATTGATTGCTTTGAAAGTGGTTTTGTCGATGTAGCATCTATATTTCCAGACTTTGAACTTCAAATATATATAGACTTTGAATTTGAAATTCTGGTTGTTTGTTGATTGGCGTGGGATGATTGTAGATTGTCAATCAATGATATCCATCATATCTGCTCTTGCCTTGTAGAAGTGTTGACTGAATCCTCTAAGTATGGAAAACAGATCGATAGTGATTACTTTCCTTCTTCGTGTCAATCAAGGATTCTTCTTCCAAACCCTAGTGGATGGACTTCTATATTGACGTGGCAAGTGGATATGATGTGTAGAGTGATTTCATTTGGTGGTTTGATGACTCTATTGATCTGGTGCTTCGCTGTGATCATCGATCTGGTCGGTGATCTGGTCGCTGACTATCATTGTGGATCGATTTCATCTCTTTGAAAAAATGTCTTGGTCTTCATCTTGGACTATTATAGAAATGACTTCTATAGGAATAATTCCTTTACATACCAAGTCATCTCCTAATCTGTTCTCTATCAGAGTTCACTTTATACGTAGTGATCTGTTAACATGTAGAACAGTTTAACACAACTCAAAGCTGTAAAGACTAAGTGTGTTTCGAGAGATCATCATCACAACCAAAATACTTCGGGGTTCCCAAAAAACTTCGTACACGGAAATAAAAATAACAATGACGAAAGACTAAGAAGTTTGGGTTAATATTTTAATCCACCTTAACTAATGTAACTTAAACTAGTACACGGACCCAAAGAAGTAGAAGTTTGAATCACCATGCCCAAAATCACCAAACTTCTTCATCGATCAAAGCAATGTCACTTCACATGTCAATCTATAAGAAAATCGAGCTAGAGTGAGACTTTTTTTTTAGTTAAATATGTGAAAAGTACTTAGAAATAAAATTGAATATGTTATTTTACTAACCTCATTGATCACAATGGTCGCCCAATCCTCACGAACCTCGTCAATCTCATATTGAGAATATTCACTTTGATGGCACTGCAAAAAACCATTGAATATACGTAATTATTAGTATTTACAAAAAAAATGGCTGGAATTCTAAGAATAATAAAGTATGTTACCAATGTGGTCATATAATGTTTGAAGCTATCATTATCAACTGCGTTTACTATGTCTTTCATATACCGCATCACATAAAACCCACATTGCTTTGAATCGGGTTGAGTAGGACCCTACATTTAAACAATAAAGTGAAGAGTTTGTATAAAAAATAGTGTAACATAGATATATAAATAATAACTCGCTGACCTTGACAACTTCCCATTTTGGTGCCTTTTTGAATTTCTTGCGTCCCTTATTTGCATTGAAAATGGTAAGTGCGCTTCAAAGCAAATTCACAGTGAATATTATTAGCAATCACAGATTCTAAAAATGGGAAAAGAAATAACTCTCAACAAATATTAAAACGTACGTCTCGACTACAGATTTCCAAGTGGCATCACGATTCCGATGAGTAAGAGGGTCCATCAAATAGACACAATCTTTGTATGGTTCAATAATTGTTAGAATCCAATGCTCACTATGACAAATGTTGAATGATAGTAAGCATAAAAATGCATATTTAAATAAGTATCAAGTCTTAAGCAAGAAGACGTAATATAACACAGCATATAATGCTTACCCCACGTTGCATGGCACCAACACAAGTTGATTTTCCATTGCATCAAGTAATCTATCTGCCAGCTTCCGAGCTCTATCTTCACGGGAGAGTTTAGGCACATATGAAATCCCAAATGGACTCACAAATAGAAATTTCTTGGTCTTCTCCTCTTTCTTCAAGATTTTGTATAAGTGCCTACACAGTGCATAAAGAATGATGATTACCAAAGTAATATTAATTCAGTCCAAGAAATTAAAATGAATAGAGCTAAGCAATCTTCATAACATATGTAGATAACAATGCAATCCTATAATCGGTTCCAATTCACAAAAGGGAATGAAATCCTCCTCCACAATCCAAACAGCAACATCATAACCAAAAACTTCAGCATCGAGGTGAACTTGCTGCCCTTGTCCAAGCTTAAATATAGGCTCAAGAATGAAACACAACGCTTTCATTGTGATGGGCAACGATGAATGACATTTAACCATCTTTTCCTTCATAGGTTTTTTCTCATTCTTCTTTGCAATTTTCTAAGTTACATAGAGCAGGAATGTTAGAGGTATAATATTGTAGCAAAGTAATAAAACACTTGGAAAAAAAAAGAATCAATAAATATAAAATAGTATTACCTCATCATTTCTTATCACCACCAACTCTCTAGGCCATGCTACATGGCTTGCCAATGCACTACCTACAGTAGACATCTCATCTGATATTGGAAATGGTAGTAGTGCACTTTCTGCCAGCACCTCGTCAATTGACACACGTAATGCATCTTTGGGCATTGCAATACCATGAATCTTTGGACCAACAACAATAACCGTACCATGTGCAATAATCTTGGCGGTGAAATTAATCATCAATGAAACTCGCTTTCCCTAGAGAATGATTTACAATTAAAACTACATAATAAAATAATAACAACACAAGTAGTAGTCATTTAATGTATAGAACGAGTACCTGCCAAACATCTGAACTGTCAACCATTTGCACATCGTCATCTTTATCTCCAAGATAGTTATTTGGAGGCTTAACAGAGTTCACTACAAAAAAAAGCGCCACTGGCGACGGAAAAATCCGTCTTTAGCATAGGAAATCCGTCGTCCCGGGAGGCTAGCGACGGACTAATGATGGATATTTTCTGTCTGTATTTCGTTCGTCGTTAGCCCATCAGACGACGGAAAAAAGAGTCCGTCGTTAGCTAACGACGGACTAACGACGGATTTTATCCGTAGTTACGGACGACAGACCGTAAATCCGTCGTCAGATTCTCTCGGTGGCCGTAGATGGTGCCGGAAAACTAATGACGGATATAATCCGTCGTTAGTGGCGACGGACTGCAATCCGTCGTTAATGATCGTTGACCGTTGACCGTTGACCTAACAACGGATTCCAGTCCGTCGTTAGCTGAATTTTTTTTTTAATTTTAATAATTCATTTTATTTGTTTATTATCCATTACCTAAAACGTGTCACAACAAATAATACAAATATAATCCAACATTGAACAATAATTTAAAATTGATTCAATCAAATGAAATTCAAAATGAACGCGGATTTCATATAATGAACAAATAATATAATGTATCAATAACATCCTACGACAAACCATATAATAAAAAAATAGTAAAGTGTATCAGTAGCATCTACGAATCATAATCAGGAGGAAAATGGGGAGGGGAATCAGACGGGGGAGGCTGATAAGAGGGAAAGGAGGGTGCACTACCTCCTCCCTGTTGCTGAGAGATCCACCGCATCATCTCGGCGTACTGAGTCTGCATGAGCGCCATCTGCTCAGCCAATCTCTGCTGCTCATCAAGGTACTCACGGCGCTCGCGATCCTGCTCCTCGACTCGGCGCCGCAGCTCCTCAACCTCGTCTCTGGATGCTCGTGATGTGGACGACGATCCTCCAAATCTGGATGCTCTCAAGGCCTTCGCGGCGCCTCCCGTGCCGAACATCCTCTTCTTCTTATTCGGGCCGCCAAGAACCTCCAGATACAGCTCGTTTATGTCGACTGCATCGTGGTCCCCCTCGGGTAGCTGGGCCCATTTCTCGTCAGCACGACGAAACACCTTAGACTGCATGTAAACGAGAAATGAACATTTGTTTGTATACATATTATAAATGTTGAAAATATAATATATATATATATATATTCTTTTGAAATTAAAACTTACCGCTATCGCCTCAGATTTCGGATCGGAGTATGTCCCGTCTGCATATCGATGCTCATCGAGGAAGGAGTCGAACATGAAATCAATCGGAGCAACTCCCCTCTCACGACCCTATGCATCAAATCACAATGGAGTTGTGTCATTGAAACATGTGTATATGAATTAAAATTGTACCACATAATTATAATTATTATTTAAAGTATATTATTACCTTTTCCTCACCTCGTTGCATGACCAACTTGGACCCTCCCCTATGCTTGATAGGACCAGTACCCGGTCTCTGAGACTCAGACATCTGGTTGCGCCTCGCTGCCTGGGATTTGGCAACAACATCATCCCGGGACCAGTAAGCGAGCCAACCCATCCACACATCATCAGTCCACCACCCAGGCTTCCCACCTCTGGGTGGCGGATCATTCCTCCTCCTCTTTATCCCGCAGATATAATCCTTATATCCCTCCCGAATCTTATCATACCACTGCTCCTGAATCTTGGCATCGAGTGCCGGTTTCCAAGTAAATTTTTTCTAGCATTGAAAATGTATGTTAGAAATTGTAGTTATAAGTTATAATTAAGAATTAATTTGAAAGTTTTAGTAAATTTTCGAACCTTAAACTCCTCCCAATATCATTGTCTCACGTCCTCAGGCGTGAGCTCCCAACTGTATCCAGTCGGGTTGGGAACTATCTTAAATAGTTCCCAAATGTAATTTGCCAGGTCGGCATGCGGGTAAAATCCCCTACATAAGTAATTTTAGATTGATTTATGTTAGATTTTTTAATAACTGTTGGGAACCCTAAAATTAGTGTTGATGATGGTCTCTCGAAACACACTTAGCTGGTCTTTATGTTTAACCTGTTCC
>JAPKLX010000269.1:268383-286261 GCA_026898415.1 Leonotis leonurus
TTTTGACCAGATCGTGGACGTAGGGATTTCCCGAACCACGTTAAACAACTGTGTGCTTTACATTTCTGCATCATTTATTATCTGTTGTTTATTATTCTAACCCTGTGCACTATCATATAATCTGCATTCTCAACCAATCTGCTTAAACGATCTGATTAACTTCTTAAGGTTTTCTAAACAAGAGCATTCACTAAATCCACCATTATTCCGCACTCACTCTACACTCAGGAGGTAATAAGATCACTCTTATTATCTGTTAAGTGTTTACACTTAGAGAGTAATCTGTTTGGACTAGACCAGCTACTGATCTGTATATCAATCTGGTCAGTCATTCCAAGCAATTTCTTGTATAGAATAGCTTGAGCTCTCTTATAAAACGTCAAGTAAACTGAAAAGTTAGTATTTGGTGTATTCCCCCCCCCCCCATACACCAAACCTTGCTCTTTCGGGATCAACAATAACTAATTAAATAATTGTCAAAATTGAAGATGTGATTGCATTTACGTACCCCAGCTCACTCACAGATAGAATAAAGTCACCTGTGGGTCTACGCTCTCTCTGACCATCAGTGTCAGAGCCAGATGACGGACCGCCGATGTGTATGCCACCAATATGGTGGCTCAGACCGGTCCCGGACTCATATCCAGACGATGAGCCCGGGGAACTACCCCTACCAACGGATAGATGTGATCGTCGTGAACCCCTACCACGAGGAGTCCCCACATCATCTCGTGGAGAATTGCGCCGACTCGAAGACATCTATTATGTTGAAAATAAATAAATAAATAAGAATCATGATAGGCAAATGACGTATACGTAGAAGTTTTATATTGAACATATAAGAAGTTGCATTTTTAATTAATAAGGTAAAATTCGAATGTGTTAAGTTTTCTACACAACGTGTTAATCTTCATCCTCTTCATCATTCTCATTTTCATCTTCCCCATCCTCATCTACATAGTCATCCTCGTCATCTTCATCTTCTTCTTCGTTATCTGAAGCTTCATCATCTTCATATTCATCATCCTCGTCATCTTCTTCTTCTGTTTCGAGGACATTATCAGAGTCTTGTTGGTCATCATCATGTTCAATTTCTACATGTTCACCGTCTCGGTGAACTGATGTAGTATCATCTATATCTACAGTAGTTACCACATCAGCGTCATCATCCTCCTGAAACGGTGACTCCAACGTAGACACATCCGCTCGAGACTCATCGATAGTGGCCCTTGCCTTTATAGAACAAGCTTCCCACCAGTCTCTACGCTGTTGGTTCATACTCGGATATGAACAGTAATACACTTGTGTAGCTTGAATGGCTAATACAAATGGTTCATATTTTCTAAGTCTGCGCGTATGATTTACAGACACTAATTTGAACTGAGTATCAACCTTTGTACCGGCCGGAGAGGTGTCGAACCAGTCACACTTGAACAGAACGACCTTTTTATTGTATAATCCTGGGTACGTGAGCTCGCACACTTCGACTAATTGTCCATAAAAATCTGTCTGACTCGAGTCCCCATAGTTACCAGCTTTTATGCACACACCACTACTCATAGTTGCTTTGTGAGTTCCATGTGATATCGTGTGAAATTTGTAACCATTCACCAAATAACCATGTTATGATGTAATCATTGGTGAAGGTCCACGTGCAATGTCCCACATTATAGGATCAGTTACATAATTTTGTACCTACATCACACAAAAGTTTATACTTATCAAGTTATGGAGTTGTATGTCCCGTATATATTACTTAATTATATAAATTCAAGTAGTTTAGTAAAAATTTGACTCACATAGGAACAAAACCATTCAGGAATTTCTGTAGACATTTTCTCGTCAATGTCCATATCAGTTATCCATGGATTTGAGTGTCTGAGTTGTGATTCGTATTTCCTTCATACAAAATTACATATTAGTTCATAAAAACCACACATTGCATTAAATAGTATTATTTGATTTGTAAAAGATTACTTGATATATGGATCGATCTCCATGCAATTATGGAGTACATATAGATGAGCAGCTTTGTATTCCCTTGGATCCAACGATCTTTTCGTTGTCTTTCCAAAACCAGTTCCAGCAATTTTGAATACAGAAGGCAAGTTTGATTGATCTTCTACCCCACTAGTAGAACATCCTCCAACGTAGTTGCGAGGCACCTCTCTATGTTTCGTACTGACATGATCCTCAAAATAATAGAAACAGAAAGCAGTGGCTTCCTCCACTAAGTATGCATTACATATCGATCCCTCAACGCTTGCTTTGTTCTTCACATTATTTTTCAGTTTTCTTAAATATCTGTATTGAAATGATTCATTTAGAAAGCATCAAACAATAGTTAATCATTTACAAAACATTAAACACAATTGATTCATTTTGAAGTACCTCTCAAATGGGTACATCCATCGATAATGGACTGGTCCTCCATCTCTTGCCTCGTCAGCTAGATGGATAGGCAAATATTCCATTCAGTTGAAGAAGCTTGGTGGAAATATGCGTTCAAGCTTACACAAAATCAATGGGATGTTACTGTTAAGTGTCTCCATGTCCTCACTCTTTATGTTTCGTGATGACAAATCACGAAAGAATAGACACAACTCAGTTATGGACTTCCAAACAGCTTGTGGGAGTAGTTCTCGAAATGCAATGGGTAGAATGCGCTGCATGAAAATGTGACAGTCGTGGCTCTTCATCCCAAACATCTTAAGTTTACTCATGTCTACACATCTACCCATATTTGAGACGTAACCGTCAGGAAACTTAAGGCCTTTCACCCACTCACACAAGACTTTTCTCTTCTTTTTGTCAAGTGTATATTGGTCACGCATCAGCTCTGGTCTATGACAATAGAGGTTGAGTTCCTCCCTAGACTTTGCCGTGTCTTTTGTCCTGCCTTGGACATTCATAATAGTATTGAAAATGTTGTCAAACACATTCTTTTAAATATGCATAACATCTAAATTGTGTCGAATGAGCAGCGAACTCCAATACGGAAGGTCCCAGAAGATGCTCTTTTTCCGCAATCCAATGGTAAATTGTCTTGAGATGCGCTTGTTATTATCATCATAATCTTCGGTTACCTTTACTAGTCCCAAATCTTCAATCTGATAAAGTATCTCTTCCCCTGATCTCCTCTCCGGAGGATCATCTGCAACAATCTTATTCTTTTTAAATGCCCTCTTATTCCTCCTGAACTGGTGATCGTAAGGTAGGAACTTGCGATGTGTATCAAACCATGACTGCTTCCGGCTATGTGTTAAGGAGAATGCTTCTGTTTGTTCCATGCATCGAGGACAAGCTAATCTTCCAGCCGTACTCCAACCAGACAACATCGAGTACGCTAGAAAATCACTAATGGTCCACATCAATGCTGCGTGCATCTGGAAGTTTTGTTTTCTTGAAACGTCATAAGTATGGGCACCTACTGTCCACAATTGATTGAGTTCAGATATAAGTGGCTGTAGGTACACATCTATCTTATCTTTTGGCCACAGAGATAAGTTATAAGGAGTAACGATAACAGGCCAGGATGAGTACTGTTGTCCCGATTGACCGTATGGTTGAAAACCATCTATTGACAGTCCTAATCGTATATTCCGTGGCTCCGCTGCAAAACCCGGGTAAGTCACATTAAAGTGCTTCCACGCTGGAGAATTTGCAGGATGGCGCATAACACCATCATCAGCTGAGGTTGAATGCCAGATCATGTCGCCGACTGTAGCTTTAGATGCATACAACCTTTGTAAACAAGGTGTTGAAGGGAAGTAGTACATCTTCTTAAAGGACACTTGTTTACGTCCCCGACTCCTATCTTTGTATCGGCTTTCATTGCAAAATTTACAATTCACAAGATGGGAATCCCCCGCCCAATAGATCATGCAATGATTCCTACACGAATCTATCTTTTCTTCAGGTAAACCCATTGCCCGTAGCAATTTCTGCGTGCTGTAGTAATTCATGGGCACTTTGTGGTGATCTGGGAATGCTTCATTTAATAACACACACATCTCGTTGAAATACTTTTGTGGCATCCCAGAACGGGCCTTCAAAGTCATCAGACGAGCCACAAAAGACAACTGAGTGTGGTTCTTACACCCAGGATATAACTCTTGATCGGCAGCGTCCAACAACTCGTACAACAACTTTGCTATAGCGTTTGGATCTTCCTCTATGTCTGGCTTGTTAAAATTGGGACCCCCGAGATCACCTACCATCGTGTGGTATGTCCTGTATTCTTCTTCGGGTTCTACATCTACGTCGACACGTGTTTCTTGAGCATATGAAGGTATTTCATTTTCACCATGAAACCTCCAGATCTCGTAACCCCGTGTGAAACCCTTTTTAGTGAGATGAAGTTGTACAACATCTGTACTTTTAAAGTATATATTCTTACACTTTACACACGGACACTTAATTTTTTCTCCATCCATTAACTGAGGCTGACTACTTGCAAATCTTAAGAACTCCTCAAGCCCAGCAAGGAAGTGTGGATTAAATCCCCCATTCGGAAGTAAACTCAGATACATCCAATCTCGACTCATTTTTATAACCCTGATTATTAATAAGTAGTATTGAAATACATAAACAAAGTTAAATTAGTTACGGAGAGGGCAACACTATTAGTTTTGAATTAATTAAATTACACATATAATAAGGACTATTTAGGAAATAGTTTTTGTGATAATGAAAAGGGATTGCTACCTGTAAGTTGAATAGAGAAGTTGAATCATTTGGAGTTGAATAGAGAAGTTGAATCATTTGGAGTTGAGTATAGAAATTCAATTATTTGGAGTTGAATAAAGGGCGAGAATGTATTGGTAAATTATTTTGACTTTATTAGAGAGAGGGAATATCCTTACGTTTAAAATGTTTTGTACGTCATTGATTTGCATTTATGAATTACATGTTGATGCTTAGATTGTTTGATGTTACGCATTTGGAGATCACGATCATTTCGGTCATTAATTAGGGTTACATGTTAGAATCAAGATTTTTATATGCGATTATTTAAACTATTTAAGTAATTGTGTCTAATCTAACCAAGTCAGCTAAGGTCATCAAACTATCCCAACATGCATGTCATATATATATATATAAATCATCAAAACATAACAACAACTCGTGCATCTCATCAAATTATCACAACATATATATCGAAATACAACGAGTTTCGTAGAACAATTACTGATCATATTGGGAGAAGATCCTTAAGACATAATCAAAATCTATCCCAAAGGGAGAAGATCCTTAAGAAATTAATTATGTCTATCCCAATGTCATAATATATATATAAATGCAATAATTATTAATCGAAATTAAGATAATTAATAATCTTAAACAAACTTGACCTAAACAATTTATTACGTCTAACCAATTATATTTAATTACCTAAATTACATATAATTAACCTAAGTAATTAAATAAGTACATTATTATAATTTAATTACCTTTCACCGAAGTAGGCAGCGCCGGAGCGGCAGAAGGCGGCTCCGAAAGGCTGAGAGAGGAGTCGGGAGGCGACAGGCGTAATTGAAGAAACCCTAATTAAACAATTTAAACATATAATTAAACTAACGCTCAATTAACAAATTAACTAATACTAATTAACAATTTAAACACTAAATTATTTCAATATTCAATTTGGTTAGAGTAATTGAACAATTAAGTAAACATATTAAGTTAATCTAATTAACTAATTAAATTAAACAATTACCTTTCACCGAAGGAGGTGACGCCGAAGGGAACCATCTGGAAGGCAGGAAAAGGCGAAAGGCGGGTCCTAAACAAATTTAATTAAAGTAATTAAATTCTAATTAAAATATACTAAATAACAATTAAATTAAACTAATTAACAATCTAAACTAATTAAATAATTAAACTAACTATCTTATATATACTAATTAACAATCTAAACTAATTAAACTAGTTAAACTATCTTATATATACTAACTATCTTATATATACTAATAATTAAACTAACTATCTTATATATACTAATTAACTATCTTATATATACTAACTATCTTATATATACTAATTAACAATCTAAACTATCTTATATATACTAATTAAATAATTAAACTAACTATCTTATATATACTAGTTGGGAACTATCTTATATATACTAATTAACAATCTAAACTAATTAAATAATTAAACTAACGAAATTAATAACTTATTAAACAATTAAATTAATTAATTAAACCTATATTAATTAACATTCTCAACTAATTAAATAATTAACTATAAAATTAATTTATTTAAACAATTATAACACTAACCAATTATTCAAACTAACACTAATTAATTCAAGAAAGCCAATTAAACATAATCAATTATTAAAACTTATAACCCTAGTTAATTCAACCATATTCTTAATTACACATAATTATCAAATTAACTATAAATGACATTAACTAATTAACAATTAAATTAAAGTAAATAAATTAATTCAACCTAGCTATATAATATTAATTAACAAGATAAACTAATTACATAATTAACAAATAAATTACCTAATTAAACCATAACCTAATTAATTAATCTAATTAAACACTAAACCATAATTAATTAATTAATCTAATTAAACCATAGCCTAAATAATTAATCTAATTAACTCATTAAATAATTAAACACTAACCTAATTCCGGCAGCGACGAGCAGTGGTTGGGGATGGTGGATGGCGGCAGCGACGAGCAGAGGCTCAGACTGGTGGCCGGCGGCCTCGGGAAAGGGAGGGCAGAGCGTGGAGGGCTGGCGGCGGCAGGGGCTGGGGTACGGCAGGGGCGGCAGCAGGGGCTGGGGTACGGTGGCATGGTATAACTCGGGCTGGGGTACGGCGCGCGACTGCAGCGGGGAGCAGGTGACGAACGGCGGCGAAATGGGCTGCCGGAAGGCGTGGGTCTAGGGCACGACAGAGAGAGAGAAAGAGAGTAAATAAAGGGAAAAATAACAAAAAATAGAAGAAATTAGAGTGGAAGGAGCAAACCTTGACTCCGGTGGTGGAATATCGCCGTTGGTGGTTGGAATTGTCGGAGGTAGGGTTTGGATCGGGGGCTGAAGTCGACTTATTCAGTTTGGGGAAGAAGACGCGATTTAAATTGACCTAGCGACGGACATCACGACGGATTGAGTCCGTCGTGAGGTAATAAAAAAAAATTTAAAATACTAATGACGGACGGAGCTAATGACGGACACGTCCGTCGTGTAGTCTGTCGTTAGATTCGGTGCCAATGTACGGGCCAAAACACCCGTCGTCAATCCGTCGTCGAGTCCGTCGTCAAGCTTTTTCGTTCTGGTCCGTCGCCAGTCCGTCGCGAGCAAGATACGGACTTCAAGTCCGTCGTCCCATCCGTCGCCTGTTTCATATTTTTTTGTAGTGGTTACTTCCTCTCTCCATAGATAATTTGTCTTTATCTCCATATGCAGCCTCTAGTTTCACAATTCTAGTTACTAGGTTTGGAAGAACACCACGGTATTCATGCATTTGTGTATCATGGGTTTCTATTTTTTTTTTGGCTTTGTTGGTCCCGAAAGAGCAAGGTTTGGGGTATGGGGGGGGGGGGGGGGAATACACCAAATACAAACTTTTCAGTTTACTTGGTCAATTATCAGAGAGATCAAGCTATTCTTAATGAAGAAGTTGCTTGACAGATGTTGGGAACCCTAAAGTTATTTAGTTTTGATGATGGCCTTTCGAAACACACTTAGCTGTTTTTCTTCTGGCTTAAACTGTTCTAAATGTAAAACAGATCACTATATATAAAGTGTATCGTGTTATGGAACAGATTAGGAGATGACTTAATATGTAAAGGAAATATCCCTATAGAAGTCAATCTCAAACTTAGTATAGGATGAAGGTCAAGATTTCATGCCAAAAAGAATCGATCTGCTGTAACAGTCAGCGACCAGATTGATGACCAGATCGATGCCTACAGCGAGGAACCAGAATGATTGAGTCATCAACTCACCTGCTGACATCATCCAACACATCATATGTTCTTGCCACGTCAAGATCAAAGTCCATCCAACTGGGATTGGAAAGAAGTTCTTCGGTTAACACATAGAAGGAAAGAGACCATTAGCAATCTGCTTTCCATAACTCAAAGATTGAGTCAACCTTTCCTATATGGCAAGAACAGGATGGAAACCATTGATTGGCAATATACCATCTATCTCACGTCAATCAACAAACGGCTAGAATTTCAAATTCAATGCCTATATAGTTGAAGTTAGAAATCTGGAAGAATGAGAGAACATACGCACAAGCTAAACTGTTGATATACTTTCAAGCAATCTGCCATCCCAGAGTTAGAACTTCAACACTCTGTGATTCTACATCACACCAACCAACTCGATTCAAGTCTGTCTTATCGAGTGAAAGGAGATCACCCTGCTAGCTAGTAGTTTTCTAGTGGTAACGTAGAGGTAATCTATTGTAAAGGGACACGACCCTTAATTCGTGCATAAGTATCTATCTAGTTTTGATTGGTACTTGTGACTCGTTCTCCACGAGTATAAAGAAGCAGAGTATCCTAGTAGTGGATAATCTGGTCTAGTTTGGACCAGATCGTGGACGTAGGGATTTCCCGAACAACGTTAAACAACTGTGTGCTTTACATTCCTGCATATTTCATTTCAGTTGTTTATTATTCTAACCTTCTGCACTATCATCAATCTGCATCTCAATCAATCTTCTTAATATTCTGGATAATTACTAAGGTTTTCTAAACAAGAGCAATCACTAATCCACCATTATTCCGCACTCACTCAATACTGAGAACGTAATAAGATCACTCTTATTATTAGCCAAGTGTACTCACTAGAGAGTAATCTGTTTGGACCAAGACTGCTATCGATCTGCACATCGATCTGTCTAGTCATCTACGAGCAATTTCTTACACAGAATAGCTTGAACTCTCATATAACTTGTCAAGTAAACTGAAAAGTTTGTATTTGGTGTATTCCCCCCCCCCCCATACACCAAACCTTGCTCTTTCGGGACCAACAAGTGGTATCAGAGCAGTGATTCACAAGACCATAGTTTTGTTTCACAGGGTTAAAACCTGCGTGGTCAACTTGAATAGATCTTAGAAAATCTTTTTCATTCACTAGCATATTATCTGTTATGGAGTCATCTGTTGTCAGGGCTTGCGAAGAATTCTCTATCCAAGGATATAGAGAATGGAGCTTCAGAATCAAGATGTGTCTTAAAGCACTTCACTGCTTGATGTGGAAAGTAATCGAAGAAGGGCCACTAGCAATTACAGAAGAAACTACTCGTAGCACTGATACAGGAGTGGTCAAAGAATCTATGCTAAAGGATCCCAGAAAATACACTTCTGAAGAAAGGATAGAAGCAAATCTTGATGATTTTGCCAAAGGGATCATCTCCAGCATGGTCAAAAGCATACATCTGGCTAAAATCCAAGATCTGGATACTGCCAAACAGATGTGGGAAGCCTTAAGAGACCTAGCCCTAGGATCTGAAGTAATGATTGAGAACAAGCTGTCTCTTGCCTGCAACAAATATGATGAATTCAAAATGAAACCAGGCGAGACAATAGAACAAATGAAGATGAGATTCACTGGAATCCTTCTTGAGATATCTGCGTTCAAAAAGAACAAATATACTCAAAGGGAGAAGAACATGAAAGTTCTTAGAGCTCTACCACCAAGCTGGGAGATCTATGCTGCAATGCAACCTCTAAGAGCAGATTTCAATGAACTGTCCACTGAAGCCTTATTTGATCACCTTGAAGGTCATGAGTGTGATATTCAAAGAATACGAGGACCAGATCATCTGTCCAAAAAGACAGAAAGCAGCTCAAAGAAGGACAAAGAGGTAGCCTTCAAAGCGAAGAGCAAACCAGATGATCCTTCTGAGCTAGCTACCCCAGATGAAGAGAAAGGCTATGACAAACTCTTAAAAGAGTTCGCAATGATTGCCAAACGAATGGACAAGATGGAGACCAGATCGAAGAAATACAGACGCTTCTACAAAGATAACAAGAGAAACTTCAACAAGAAGTATGACAATGATCGATCTGATGACAAGAATGAGTCCAAGAAGCAGACTGCTAAAACAACATAGACCTCTAGCTCTACAAACTACACTTGCTTTGAATGTGGCAGAACAGGTCACTTCAAAATAGATTGCCCTGATTTGTCCAGAAGTCAAAGAGAAGAACTAAGAGCAAAAAGAGATCGAAAGCTTAAATATGAGCGCAAAGCCATGATAGCTGAACAGAACTCAAGCAGCTCGAGTCATTTCTCAGATAGCTCATCAGAAAATGATGAAGCTTTCATCGCTGACGACGAAGAAAGCTGGAATGAATGCTATGTGGGATTGGACAACGGTCTAGATGAAGTTGAGGTAAATTCTTGCTACTCAAATTCCTCAGATAATAATAATGATCTTGAACAGGAAAGTGAAGATCAAGCAGAATACTCATGGGATGAAATAGATGAGATGTTCAAAAGTTACTCAAGTATCAAGAGGCTGTTCAAAGAAGTTGTTGAAGAGAATGACAGATTAAAGAAAGTTGAGCAGACTCTAAGCAAGGCAAACACACAATTTGTTGCTAAAATAAACGATCTGGAAGAACAGATCAAGAGTAAAGACAGTGAGATCCATTCACTTAACTCAAAAGTTAAGGATCTGGTTTCAAGAAACAATGTTGCTGATATCCAGGCCACTCAGAAAAGAAATGATCTACAAGAGTGATGAGCGTGCCAAGTTGCTAATCAATCTGCAACAAAAGGGCACATCTGGATTAGGATATCCAGGCCACTCAGAAAAGTCCTCTGGAACCGTACACTTCGTACCAGAAAGGAAGCAAATACCAGATCAAGTGAAGAACTTGAAAAACAAGAAAGATTATCCTCAAAAGATGATAATAAAAGATGCAAAGAACAGGCAGTATCATCAAACAAAGGGACAACCAACTCACTACACAGAAACAGATCACCTTCAAAAACCATATGTCAACAGGACAAATATTGTCAACAGGACAGTACCTACTAAGAAAGGATTGAAGAAAGATGGAGTAGAGAAATATCATCCATCTGAAATTCACTCTGTATCTAAAGTTGATAATGAAGGGAACATCATTACCTGCTATATTTCTGTTCCTAAACCAAGAATGTTCTGGATTCGAAAAGGAATATTTGCTAATAATCAAGCACCCAAACGTTGAAAGGGTAGCTAAGTTTAATTAATTGCAGGATCAAAGAACTGCAAGAAGGAGTAAAGTTGCAAGAGGAACAATCTGGATAATCGATAGTGGTTGTTCAAAACACATGACGTGTGATAAGAACCTGCTATCAGATTACATAGAAAAACCAGGACCCCAGGTTACCTTTTGATGTAATTCAAAAGGATATACCAGAGGGTATGGAAACATCAAAGTTGGGAAGACTACTAACACAAATGTGTCATATGTTGAGGGTCTTAGTCACAACCTATTTTCTGTAAGTCAGTTTTGTGCTAATGGTAATCAGATTGTTTTTGATACTAACAACTGTCTGGTGAAGAACAAGGAAGGAGATGAAATACTCCTTACTGGTAAACTGCAGGATAGACTATATATTGTCCAGTGGACAAATCAGATCGAGACCTGCTTAGTCACTAAGACTGTATCAGAAACCAGCTGGCTATGGCATAAGAGATTAAACCACTTAAACTTTAAATCAATCAACAGGATTGCCAAAGAAAAGTTAGTGGAAGGACTACCAGATCAAGTATATGATAAAGATCATATATGTGATGCTTGTCAAACTGGAAAACAAACCAGATCATCCTTCACAAGCAAAACATCTCACTCAACATCAAGGATACTAGAGCTGTTACATCTTGATCTGTTTGGACCAGTCAAACCTCTAAGCATAAATGGGAGAAAATACACCCTAGTAATCATAGATGATTACTCAAGATTCACTTAGGTCATCTTTCTGTTAAAAAAGAAAGAAACCCTAGACAAGCTCCCTGACTTCCTTCAAAAGATCACAAAACAGAAAGAGATGAGTATAACCTCTATCAGAACAGATCGAGGAAAAGAATTTCTCAACCAGAAGATTGAAGCATACTGCAACAAGATGGGAATCACTCATCAAACATCTGCTGCTCAAACTCCCCAACAGAATGGAGTTATTGAAAGGAGAAACAGATCACTCAAGGAAGCAGCACGTACAATGCTAAATGCTACAAATCTACCTAAGAAATTCTGGGCAGAAGCAATCTACACAGCCTATTATACTCAAAACAGATCATCCATCACACTCAGACATGGAAAGACACCATACGAGATTTGGAACAACAGAAAGCCTAAGATCTCTTACCTAAGAACTTTTGGTTACTTGTGTTACATACACAATAATGGGAAATCAAAATTGAAAACTTTTGATAGTAAAACTGACCCTGGAATATTCTTAGGATATTCTGATGTTAGTAAAGTTTATCGAGTTTACAATAAGAACTCTCATATTGTGGAGGTAACACCTCATGTTGTATTTGATGAGTCAATTGTTGAGTACAGGTCACCAGATGGAAAGCAGACAGAAAACCAGGTGACTATCAGAAGGATGAATGAACTACTACTTGAAGATATTCTTATCTGGAACTCAAAGAGTGGGGATGAAGAAATTATCACTCCACCAGTTGCTGAAGAGATCTTACAGCAAGGGGGAATATCACAACCTAATCTGGATGAGAACAGGTTGCCAACAGAAAGCAATGAAACAGTCATTGCAGGGAATGAGCAAACTGGAAATCAAGATCCAGAAGCAGAACGAGATGAGAATCCATTCCAAGCCTCATCAACAGCACACCCTGAATTTGAAGAACCAACAGATCAACCTGATCCTGAGATATCTGATGAAGAGATGACCAGGAGAAGGAGATGGATACAAGATCATCCACCAGAACAGATCGTTGGGAACCCATCAGATCGTGTGAAGACCAGAAGAATGCATGGAGAAAGTGCATTGTTAAGCTGTTATCTCTCTCGCATAGAGCCATCTAATGCTTATGAAGCACTTCAAGATGCAGACTGGATAACAGCAATGCAAGAAGAACTTAATGAGTTCAGAAGGAATGAAGTCTGGTATCTCGTGGACAGACCCAAACACCAAGGCGTGATTGGTGTAAAATGGGTGTTCAAAAATAAACGAGATGAAAATGGTGAAGTAGTCAGGAACAAGGCCAGATTGGTAGCTAAAGGCTATAATCAACAAGAAGGCATTGATTTTGATGAAACTTTCACACCAGTAGCCCGATTAGAAGCTATAAGGCTGTTTTTAGCATATGCTGCTTACAAACGATTTAAGGTATACCAGATGGATGTCAAAAGTGCTTTTCTCAATGGTATCCTTGAAGAAGAAGTATATGTGGAACAGCCACCTGAATTTGAAGAAGCAGATCCAGATCAAAAAGTATACAGACTGGCTAAGGCAGTCTATGGTCTAAAACAAGCCCCTAGAACTTGGTATGAGACCTTATCAACTTTCCTACTAGAATCTGGATTCAGAAGAGGATCAGTTGACAAGACTTTTTTTATCATCAAAGTCAAAGAAAACATTCTCTTAGTCCAGATCTATGTAGATGACATTATTTTTGGATCTCAATCTACCTATCTGTGTGACAAATTTGCAGAACTTATGAAAAATAAATACCAAATGTCCATGATGGGAGAAATGAGTTTTTTTTAGGTTTACAGGTCAAGCAGCTACCAGATGGTATCTTTATTAATCAGACAAAATACATCAACGATCTGCTGACCAAGTTTGGATTAAAAGACAGTAACCCAGTGAAAATCCCAATGCAGACCAATGGAAAAATCGATCCAGATCCAGAGGGAAAAACAGCAAACATTACACAATACAGAGGGATCATAGGATCATTACTCTACCTAACTGCAAGTCGACCTGACATCACTTTTGCAGTAGGTGTATGTGCAAGATATCAAGCAAAACCCAAAGAGTCTCACATGGAAGCAGCTAAAAAGATACTAAGATACCTTAAGGGAACAGCCCATGTAGGATTATGGTATCCATGTGAAGACAATTTTGAGCTAACTGAATACACGGATTCAGATTATACTGGATGTAAACTGGACAGAAAGTCAACATCGAGTACATGTCAGTTTCTAGGAAATAAACTAATTTCTTGGTTCTCAAAGAAACAGACATTAGTTGCCACCTCAACTACAGAGGCAGAATATATGGCAGCTGGAAGTTGTTGTGCACAAATACTGTGGTTAAGACAACAGCTTAAAGATTATGAGATTGATGTCAAGGAAATACCAATTTTCTGTGACAGCTCAAGTGCTATAGCAATCACACAAAATCCTGTTTTGCATACCAGATGCAAACATGTGGATGTAAGACATCACTTCATAAGAGACCATGTTGAAAGGAAACATGTACAGATTGAGAAAATACACACTGAAGTTCAGAGAGCAGACATTCTCACTAAGGCATTACCAGAAGAAAGATTTAAGATGCTTTGTGGAAAACTAGGACTTTTAAATCTTGAAGAAAGGACCAGATTGATCTAATCCAATATTCCAATAGGGAATCAAAACCAGATCGTCATGGTCCAGATTGATAAAATCCAGATCACTTGAAATTCCAACAAGGAATTGACACCAGATCACTAAGTATATGTCAATACAGATTGATCAAGTTCTAACTGGGAATTATTAAAAGAGTCAACCAGATCGATGGTTCTAACTATGAAAGAGATCGACCTTGATCAGATCACTTAATGCCATGTGGATATTAAAATAATATTAATTATTCCATTATTTGGTTAAGCGGGAAAGTTAACTAAATACGGCGACTAAATCATATCATATATCTATTTTCTGACACTTGATATCAAATCTTTTATTTTTGTGATGATTGATACTATGTTAGGAAACTGTGACCAAAAGGATATTTACCAAACCAAGAAAAGGGAAGCTTTCCAAACGCACTAAACAACCACGCGCCATCTCTTAACCCCACGATCAAAGGCGCCTGCAGGTTTCTACAATATTATCACTTCACACCCAGTGCACTTCCTACCCAAGGATGTTGTTGCTTTCTACCTCTCATGGCAGGGAGAGAGGGGTGGAGACGAGGCAACCATCAGGGTGAGTAAAGGGAACACTATTAGCAACACCTCGTACAACGTCATCAACATCATCAACGACGCTTACAAAGTGAAAGATGAAGGTCTTGACCTTGGTGAAATCACTGCAGAACAGCTGCAAGAGGCTGTGGAGATAGTGATGATCATACCCATCCAGTACACCAACAGGATGTTCACACGTGCTCTTCTCGCGCCAGAATTCAGAATTTTATTTGAATTCGTACAGCGAATTTTTCTCAACCACAACGGTTCTTACGACCAAGTCACCCCCGAGAAATTCAGGATCATGGCAGCCGTAGTGCTCAACTTGCCAGTAAACTGGAGCAGGATCTTATTCGATCTCCTGACCAAAGAATCCAAGATGATTCTTTTTGTTAAAGGTTGCTCCCCTGGCATCGAAGTAAAAAGGAGCACTCTAAGACATTCTACAAAAATCAGCTTTATGCTCGAGTCTTTCTTCCCTCAACACCAGTGGGATACAGTTGTTGAGTTAAACACTAGACTGCACTTTCCCAAAGATCAACATCAAATTGAGATGTCAATGGGCATCTCTGCCAACTTGCTGGCAAGGGTAAAAGACCCTGTTATTGCGAACGCTCTGACTGAGATGGGAAACTCCAATCCCATCTGGATACCACCATTCGCACCAGCTGAAAAATCCACAAAGTCCAAGGTTACCAAGGAGAAACCAGTTGAAAGGACTCCCACCAAAAGAGTCACCAGAAGGGCGAGCTCCATCGACACAGATACATCCACAGCAGCCCAGCCACCGAAAACAAAACGCAGACGACTTCATAAAATAACCGATGAAGTCCAGAATTGTCACGCCCGCTTTCTACTAATTCTAGTAAAGCCGGGAACATGACCAATGAAAGGAAATAAATGACAAGAGAAAGAAATAAACATTCTTTTCATAACATAAGGTAAGAACTAAACCCGTAAAATCGGGAGGTCAGAGTCATAAGCTCGTTACATTTCATAACAGAATACAGAGTTTAGTCTCAGGTCTACTACATAAAGTCTAGCAGCGGAACTTTCAGGATCGCATAACGAAATCCTACGTGTATGAAGACACGCAGAACCCCCAAGAGTCAGCTACTATGGAGTCCGACAAAAGCACGACAAGCACCCACGCCTTCTTCATTCTTATCCTGCACGTTTAGAAATACATGCAGGGCTGAGTACAAATTGTACTCAGTAGACACGTGCCGAAATCACACACATACATATATAACTGTCAAGCCATTCAAGTGAAACATAGGGATTTTGTCTCTAAAGCACCTATGTTCACAAAATCATTTCTTGAGAAAGTTCTAATTGACTGCAGTCCTAGTTCTTTGTATTCAACCATATCTGAAGTTCTATGTGCCGGGGAAGTGGCCACTTCCCACAGACACTCGACCGGTCAACATCTAGATGACTCACGGTCCTTTGTGTACACTAGTTCGAGTGGAGACGCTAACCCACTGGAACCCGAATTCGATTATCATATAACAGATAGGCATCATACATAAATCAAAAACATTTCTGGCAAGACAGTGCTTTTGAAAATATCTCATTTCATTTGAAAGCATACACACATATATTTTCATAGGGTAAGAAAAGCCTACTTGAATGGTCTTGATCGATTTTTGCCTTGTTCTCGTGATGCGGATCCGACCTCTCGTCGAAACCTTTCATATGAATCTCGGGTGAGATATATTACTTGAGTATATCAAATAAATTCTAAGTGCAAGGAATCACTATCCTTGGTTATCATAAGGGTTTAGTCTCGATCCTTAAAGATCGACTAGTACGTGAGTCTAGGAGCTGTATTTCTAGATAAGTCATTCGATGATTTCTAAGTCACTGTATAGCTCGAGGATTTACTATACCCGAATAAATAGCTCTCGGGTAATATAGCCAAAGACATTCCTAATTTGATATCTTGCTTCTTAACTTGAAGCAATTAATTATTTAATTGCTATCATAGGCATGATTTATAATTTAATCATTTCCTATGATTAAATTCTAATTGATACATTAGGTCCTAACTAATAAATCTCTAATATATTGATTCTTAAGTCAAAATATCTATAAGTCTTTCACAGGTTAAGATAACTGAGCTAATATATATATATATATCGTAGTATGACTCATAATTAAATAAATTCTGAAGATTACATTCTAGTGAACCAATTATAAATTAATTATCTAAATTAATTAATATTCTACTTCTTGGGCTTGGTCTAAATATAGATAAATTCCATCTAATAGAATTATTCGTAATCCATCTACATGATTCATTTAATCCACGACACCAGTTGGTTTAACCCATTTGATTAATTTAAGTAGCCCAAATCTTTAAATCAATTGGTCCATTATTTTCCTAGTTAGGCTTGGCCCAAATTATTTAACGTGAAGCCCAGTAACTTTTAAGTTGGCCCATACCTAACTATCTCTAGATTCATACTTAGAAAATTTCCACCCCCTTCTCTCGCTGTCTCTCGTTCGCTGTCCCTCCTCTCGCTGTCTCTCCACTCGCTGTCCCTCCTTCGCTGTATCTCCTCAGCGAGCTGTCTCCCTTCGCTAGGACAGCAGCGAGCTGCTCCCGCTTCCACTATCTGTTCCATACCAACAGAAAGTGTTTACGCCGCTTGTCACTATCTGTTTTCACTAACAGATAGTATGCACCACATCACTATCTGTTCTTACCAACAGATAGTAAACATCACTATCTGTTCTACCTTCTGTTCTCAC
>JAPKLX010000269.1:305612-338850 GCA_026898415.1 Leonotis leonurus
AAGGAGATCTTTGCTAGCTAGTAGTTTTCTAGTGGATTAACGTGAAGCAATCCTGTTTACAGTAGTCTTCTGTAAGTTGTAAAGGGACACGACCCTTATTCGTGCATAAGTTTCAATCAGATTTGTAATTGAAGCTTGTGGCTCGTTCTCAGCGAGTATAAATAAGAGAGTATTCTAGTAGTGGATATCTAATCCAGTTTGGATTAGACCGTGGACGTAGGGGGTTTCCCGAACCACGTAAAATAACTGTGTTATTTACTTTCTGCATTTATATTCCAGTTGTTTTATTCACTATCTGTCACTCTCATACAAACTGCATTCTTAATCAATTCTCTAAATACTCGACTAAGATTTGAAAGGTTTTCTAATCAAAGAGCACCGACTAAGTCCACCATTATTCCGCACATAATACACAGTTGGAGAATAAGATTACTCTTACTTTCTGCTTTGTATTACTCACTCGAGAGATTCTGCTTGGTCAGAACAAGATCGAGTAGATAATCGATCTGGTCTGACACATTGAGCAATCTGTAATACAGAAAGCTTAAATCTCTCCTTTAATTAGTCAAGTAAACTGAAAAGTTTGTGTATTATGTGTATTCCCCCCCCCCCATACACCAAACCTAGCTCTTTCGGGACCAACAGAAGCCATATACACTGCCTGCTATACTCAAAACAGATCATCCATCACAATCAGACATGGGAAGACACCATATGAGATCTGGAACAATAGAAAGCCTAAGATTTCTTACTTTCGTACCTTTGGTTGTTTGTGTTACATACACAATAATGGGAAGTCTCAATTAAGGACTTTTGATAGCAAATCTGACCCTGGAATATTCTTAGGATATTCTGATGTTAGCAAAGCATATCGAGTCTATAATAAGAAATCTCATATTGTGGAGGTAACACCTCATGTTGTGTTTGATGAGTCTATCATTGAGTACAGGTCATTAGATGAAGAACAAATAGAAAACCAGATGATCACAAGAAGGATGAATGAAATACTTCTTGAAGACATTCTAATCTGGGACTCTAAGAGAATTGATGAAGAAATTTATACTCCACCTGCTGCTGAGGAAATCATACAGCAAGGGGGAACAATTCAACTTAATCTGGATGATAACAGATTGCCAACAGAAAGCAATGAAACAGTCATTGCAGATGATGAGCAAGCTAGAAATCAAGATCCAGAGGCAGAACCAGATGAGAACCCATTCCAAGCTTCATCAACAGCACACCCTGAATTTGAGGAACCAACTAATCAACCTGATCCTGTGATATCCGATGAAGAAATGACCAGGAGAAGGAGATGGATACAAGATCATCCACCAGAACAGATCGTTGGGAACCCATCAGATCGTGTAAAGACCAGAAGAATGCATGGAGAAAGTGCTCTGTTAAGCTGCTATCTCTCTCGCATAGAGCCATCTGATGCTTATGAAGCACTTCAAGATGCAGACTAGATAACAGCAATGCAAGAAGAACTCAATGAGTTCAAAAGGAATGAAGTATGGTATCTCGTGGACAGACCCAAACACCAAGGTGTAATTGGTGTAAAATGGGTGTTCAAAAATAAACGAGATGAGAATGGTGAAGTAGTCAGAAACAAGGCCAGATTGGTAGCTAAAGGCTATAATCAACAAGAAGGCATTGATTTTGATGAAACATTTGCACCTGTAGCCAGATTAAAAGCAATAAGGCTATTCCTAGCATATGCTGCTCATGAACGGTTCAAGGTCTACTAGATGGATGTCAAAAGTGCTTTTCTCAATGGTATCCTTGAAGAAGAAGTATATGTGGAACAGCCACCTGGATTTGAAGAAGCAGATCCAGATCAGAAAGTATACAGACTGGCTAAGGCAGTCTATGGTCTTAAACAAGCCCCTAGAGCTTGGTATGAGACCTTATCAACTTTCCTACTAGAATCTAGATTCAGAAGAGGATCTGTTGACAAGACTTTGTTTATCATCAAAGTCAAAGAAAACATTCTCTTAGTCCAGATCTATGTAGATGATATCATTTTTGGATCTCAATCTACCTATCTGTGTGACAAATTTGCTGAACTTATGAAAAATAAGTACCAAATGTCCATGATGAGAGAAATGAGTTTCTTCTTAGGTTAGCAGGTCAAGTAGCTACCAGATGGTATCTTTATTAATCAGACAAAATACATCAACGATCTGCTGACCAAATTTGGGTTAAAAGACAGTAACCCAGTGAAAATCCCAATGCAGACCAATGGGAAAATTGATCCAGATCCAGAAGGAAAACCAGCTAATATCACTCAATACAGAGGGATCATAGGCTCACTATTATATCTAACTGCCAGTCAACCTGACATTACATTTGTAGTAGGTGTATGTGCAAGATATCAAGCAAATCCCAAAGAGTCTCACATGGAAGCAGCTAAAAAGATATTAAGATATCTCAAGGGAACAACCCATGTAGGATTATGGTATCCATGTGAAGACAACTTTGAGCTTACTGGATACACAGATTCAGATTATGCTGGATGTAAACTGGATAGAAAGTCAACATCGGGTACATGTCAGTTTCAAGGAAATAAACTGATTTCTTGGTTCTCAAAGAAACAGACATCTGTTGCCACATCAACCACAGAGGCAGAATATATGGCAGCTGGAAGTTGTTGTGCACAAATATTGTGGTTAAGACAACAGCTTAAGGACTATGAGATTGATGTCAAGGAAATACCAATTTTCTGTGATAGCTCAAGTGCTATAGTTATCACACAGAATCTTGTTTTGCATACCAGATGCAAACATGTGGACGTAAGACATCACTTTATAAGAGACCATGTTGAAAGAAAACATGTGCAGATTGAGAAAATTCATACTGAAGTTCAGAGAGCAGATATCCTTACCAAAGCATTACCAGAAGAAAGGTTTAAAATGCTTTGTGGAAAATTAGGACTACTAAATTTGGAAGAAAGGATCAGATAGTCTTAGAGCAGATCGTATGATATTTCAACTGGAAATAGATACCAGATCAATATGTTCCAACAAGGTATTAAAACCAGATGATCCAAGTACAGATTAATAAAGACAGATCGTGTAAAATTCCAACTGGGAATTAACACCAGATCACTAAATGAATAACAGGAGTCAACAAGATTAATAAAATTCCAACCGGGAATTATTAAGAGAGATTGATGTTCAATGTTGAGCATGGCATAAGCAGACCGATGGTGTTAAAATCAGTGGTAACATCAGCTCGCTAAGAAAGAGATCGATCTTGACCAGATTACTTATACCACGTGGATATTAAATTAATACTCTTATTAATTATCCCATTACTTGGTTAAGGGGGAAAAGTTAATTATATACGGCGACTAAATCACATCGTATATCGAATTTTTGGCACTTGATATCAAATCTTTTATTTTTGTGATGATTGATACTATGTTAGGGAACTGTGATTAAGAAGATATTTACCAAACCAAGAAAAAGGAGGCTTTTCAACTTGCAAAACAACCACGCGCCATCTCTTAACCCTACGATCAAAAGCGCGTACATCACACGATAAGTAGAGGCGGTGACAAACAGTAACCCTAGAACATGGAAAGGCGGGAAAAGCTGAAAAAGGGAAGTTTATTAATTTTTTTTATTACCTTACTTATCTCTCTTCTCTGTTATATAATTGATAAGTCGTTTCATATATCACTTACACTTATATTTTTCGAAACACTTAGCAAAATCTCTCCATTCCAAAATTCTCTCTACCTTCGACAATTACTCAGTTTTAAGCAAAAATGGCACCCAAATCATCGGTTTTTCTTGATCAAGCGAACTTTCTGAAACCATACTTGCACCAAGACCTCTTCGCAGTTCTTGATACCTTCGGGTTTCACAAACTGGAAAAGGCATTTGATCTTGTCCGCCAGTGCAAAGGTTCATTGCTTTGTGATTCCTGCTTTCGTCTGTCTTATATTCTCTCTTAAACATGATTTTCATATACTGCTTTTTATTCATCTGCATATAAATGTATACTTGTGATTACTGTGATATCGATTGCTAGACTGCATAAACTGTCTTGAGCACTTATACTTCACTGATGGAAGGATAGTGCTCACAAATATTATTTTCTTGTAGGTTTTTACAACATTATCACTTCTCACCCAGTTCACTTCCTACCCAAGGATGTTGCTGCTTTCTACCTCTCATGGCAGGGAGAGAGAGGTGGACACGAGGCAACCATCAGGGTTAGTAAGGGGAACATTATCAGCAATACCTCTTATAACGCCATCAACATCATCAACGACGCTTACAAATTGAAGGATGAAGGTCTTAACCTTGGGGAAATCACTGCAGAACAGCTGCAAGAAGCAGTGGAGACAATGATGATCATACCTATCCAATATACAAATAGGATGTTTACCCGTGGTCTTCTCTCTCCAGAATTCAAAATTCTGTTTGAATTCATACAGCGAATCTTTCTCAACCACAACGGATCCTATGACCAGGTCACTCCTGAGAAGTTCAGGATCCTAGCAGCCGTGGTACTCAACCTGCCAGTGAACTGGAGCAGGATCTTATTTGATCTCTTGGCAAAGGAGACCAAGATGATCTTGTTTGTGAAAGGAAGCTCACCTGGCATTGAGGTGAAGAGAAGCAGCTTACGCCACTCCACAAAAATCAGCTTCATGCTGGAAACTTTCTTCCCTCACCACCAGTGGGACACTGATGTTGAGTTCAACACCAGACAACATTTTCCCAAGGACCAGCATCAGATAGAAATGTCAATGGGCATTTCAGCAAATCTGATTGCACGGGTGAAAGACTCGATAGTTTTTAATGCGCTAATGGAGATGGGAAACTCGAATCCCATTTGGATCCCTCCACTTGGTCAAGCAGATCACTCCACAAAATCAAAGGTTACCAAGGAGAAACCAACTGAGAAAACTTCCACCAAGAGAGTCACAAGAAGGGCAAGCTCGATCGACACGGATACATCCACAGCAGCCCAGCCACCTAAACCAAAACGCAGACGACTTCAGAAGCTTGATGCTGAAGTCCAGGCTGAAGTACCTGCTGCTGCAGAAACCATTCTCCCTCCATAGGAGGTTGAGGAAGAGGACTTTCTGATGGGTAGTCCACCAGAGAATGTGGCCCCCATTTCCTCTATACACCCAGATCAATCCAAGGACTTCTCTTCAGCACACTCCACTAGCCCATCATCTGCTGACCGGCTAGAGCAGATTGATGAGGAGGCTGAGGGCGATGAGCAGTCCACTGATGAGGATGAGGAATTACAGAAAGCAGAGACAGTGGTTAGAATGCTGGAAACAGAAGCAGACCACTCTGTTCTCAGAACCTTCCCTGGAATCCAGCTAACCCCAGAGACATATGATGCAGCCAAACGCTTAAAGTTCCTTCTGCTGGTGCAAGATAAGGAATTTTATGTTCTGGATGCCCTGCTCCGCACCAGATCAATACACGCACTGAAAATCGAAGAAGCCACCTTACTCAAGATCTTCATTGCTGCATCAGTTGCTGAGTTAAGGGACACATACAAGTCGGACATTGTGGGAATGTTAAAATTTGAGGCTGAAGAACTCCAGATCGATCTGCGATCTCCCTATGAAAAGGCAAATATGCTTGATTTTTACAACAGCATTGAAGAAGAGGTTATGGAAGAAGCAGTTGCAGCAGATCATGCTGATGCTCACCAACAGGGTGCAGCCATGACAAAAATTATACCAGATCAGCCCATGGCTGAAGTTGACAAGGACACCACTGCACAGCTTGCTGGAGCACCAACCCAGGAAAGACCAATTCCACAAGCAGTGAGTGCTCAAGCTGAAGCAGACCACGAGCCAGCTGGACAGCGCGTAGGGGGTATACCAACAGATCATATATATACCCCAGCTGTCGCAGCTACAATGGAGGAACACGTGGAGATGACTACGCTAGAGGATATATTGATGAACCAACATCAATCCCTATCCAATACTCAGGGCAAGGACTTAATTTCTCACAAAGTTGACCAATACATGTACGGGACCCTCTCCATAGTTCAAGATGAAGCCATTTGTATACTCACAGAGTTCAACGACCACTTGAAGACTCACGTCGATCAAGTTTACTCTGATCTGAGGACAATATGCAGACTAAAGATCGAAGAAATTAGCAAGAAAATGGACGATGATCGTGCTGCTGCCGAAGAACGGAAGGCACAGATCGATCAGAGTTTGTTTACAACTGAGTTCAAAGTGAAAGAGATGTACAAGATCATCACTGCCTTTGCTGAAAAAGAGAAAGACATGGTCCGCACAATAGTCAAGGAACAGACCGATGGTCTAACAGCTGACATAGTCAAAGAAGCCAACTCTTACACCAGATCACTGATGAGACAATTTGAGGCCAACGGGAAAGATTTTGTTCAAAGAAAACTGAGTGATCTGGGCTACCCAACAAAACTCATGATAGACACCTTTTTTGATGAAATTGGAATAATCAAAGAAGAACAAGAGCAGCACACAGCCAATCTGGCCTCAACAACTACAACTCTCCAAAAGCAGATTGATGACTCAAATCTCAACATCACATCACTGCTTGCACAGAAAGTCGAGACTGACAAGGAAATGAGAGCAATGAAAGAAGAGATCACTTCCCTCAGGACACTCATACAAATATTCGCTGATGATGTCGAAAAGGGGGAAGGGACTGGGAAGGGAAAGAAGCCAGCTGTTGCAAAAGGAAAGGAGAAGGAGAAAGTCCAACCTGAGCAACAGCTTACACCCCAAACTAGTCCTCCATCCGCTCCATCCGCTCAAACTGCAAAATCTAAATCATCTAGCAGATCGAGTCAAATTCAAAAGAAGAAGAAAAGAACTGGATTTAGTTGGCCATCTGCACACATCAGACCAACTGGAGCGACCAACTGGGTCCCAGTTCACTTAAGAGATGGATGGGAAGGGCCCAAGAATGCCTTCGTTCTCTGCAGATACTTCTTAAAGGAACCTGCATACATTGAGGGATCACCCAACGAGGCATTCAAACGCTATCTGGACATGAATGAAGCCAGTGATCTGGTAGAAGAAATTAGAAAGGCTGCAGCTAAAGCAAACATCCAGATCACTGCGCCCGAGAAAGAATACAGATCATGTCCCACCATTCCAGGAACTGATCTACCGGACAAGACATTCCTGCTCACCTTCATTAATCAGCTAGCTGAGAACAGAGGATACAAGGTGGATGCAGAGGACCCGGACTATATAAGGATCAGAGAAGGCATATACGAGAGTGTCCAACTCTTCTCAGACGAGACCAGAGCAAAAATGAAGAGACAACAAGAAGAAAGAAGAAAGAGCAGATAGCTATAATTCTCTTATCATTATGATCTGTCTTTCTTACCTTTTGTTATGTTGATATGAAAACTCTTCTTGTCATTATATATATAAGTTTCTTTGAAGTTTCTGATGACAACACTCTATTGTCCAAAACACATATAAAATGTCCAAATCGTTACAAACTTAATAACGAACAATCAACTATCTGGTCATCAAACCAGATCACTCTTAAGAGTTGCTAGGACATTATTGTAAAGTGTGGTTTCGACATCATCAAAAAGGGGGAAATTTTTGGGAACCCTAAGATAGTTAGTTTTGATGATGGTCTTTCGAATCACACTTAGCTGTTTAGAGCTTGAATTGTTCTACGTGTAAAAACAGATCACTAGAGATAAAGTGAATCTTGTTATAGAACAGATTAGGAGATGACTTGAAATGTAAAGGAAATACTCCTATAGAAGTCAATCTCAACTTAGAATAGGATGGAGGTCAAAATTTTACGCCAAAAGGAATCGATCTGCTGTAACAGATAGCGACCAGATCGATAACCAGATCGATGCCTTCAGCGAGGAACCAGAACGATTGAGTCATCAATCCACCAGCTGACATCATCCTACACATCATATGCGCTTGCCACGCCAAGATGAAAGTCCATCCAACTGGGATTGGAAAGGAGATCTTCGGTTAACATATAGAAGGAAAGAGACTGTTAGCAATCTGCTTTCCATAACTCAAAGATTGAGTCAACCTTTCCTATATGGCAAGAACAGATATGATGGAAATCATTGATTGGCAATATACCATCTATCTCATGGCAATCAACAACGGCTAGAATTTCAAAATTCAATGCCTATATAGTTAAAGTTAAAGATCTGGAGACATATAGAACGCACGCGAGCTATACTGTTGTCATACCTTCAAGCAATCAACCTGCTATCCAGACTTAGAGCTTCAAGAACTGTGATTCTTCATCACACCAACCCATCTCGATTGAAGTCTGTCTTGTCGAGAAGAAGCAGATCACCTTGCTAGCTAGTAGGTTTCTAGTGGTAACGTAGAGGTAATCTGTTGTAAAGGGACACGACCCTTATTTCGTGCATAAATATCTCTCTAGCTGTGATTGATACTTGTGACTCGTTCTCCACGAGTATAAAGAAGCAGAGTATCCTAGTAGTGGATAATCTGGTCTAGATTTGACCAGATCGTGGACGTAGGGATTTCCCGAACCACGTTAAACATCTGTGTGCTTTACATTTCTGCATATTTTATTTCAGTTGTTTATTATTCTAACTTTCTGCACCATCATATAATCTGCATTCTTAATCAATCTGTTTAATCGATCTGATTAACTTCTTAAGGTTTTCTAAAACAAGAGCAATCATTAATCCACCATTATTCCGCACTCACTCAACACTCAGAAAGTAATAAGATCACTCTTATTATTCGCTAAGTGTTCTCACTAAGAGAGTAATCTGTTTGGACTAAAACTACTATCGATCTGCACATCGATCTGTCTAGTCACTGCCGAGCAATTTCTTATACAGAATAGCTTGAACTCTCTGATTAATCGGCAAGTAAACTGAGAAGTTAGTATTTGGTGTATTCCCCCCCCCCCATACACCAAACCTTGCTCTTTCTGGACCAACACTTTCATCTTCTCCTCTTTGCTTAGTGTATAACTTGCAGGGGGTAAATAGGTTCTTTTACCCACTATATTCGGTGCTAGCTCACTCCTGACTCCCATCTCAACCATGTCTTTTCTTGCAGAAACTTCGTCCTTTGTTTTACCAGGGATATCAAGTAATGTGCGAATTACACTCTCGAATACATTTTTCTCAATGTGAATCACATCGAGTATGTGACGAATATGTAAATGTTCCCAATACTCTAGATCAAAGAATATTGACTTCTTCTTAAAAGATGATTTTTCCAAAGTATGCTCTATTAGCTCTTTCTTTTGCTTATTCCTCTTCCTCTTCTTGGACTTAGTTATGATCTTCTTTCCCCACATGCAGTTGCACTCATCATGCATTTTTTTCAACACTGCATGCCCCTGCAACGGTTTTCGAGCATATTCAAACTCTTGCAAGCCATCAAAAGCTTTCTTTTGCCTTCGATATGGATGACCATTGGGTAAAAATCTTCTATGACCCATATAGCAAACATTTCTACTATGTGGCAGCCATTTAGAATAGATTTCATCACCACATATAGGACATGCCTTGTATCCTTTCACACTACACCCAGACAAGTTTCCATAGGCTGGAAAATCATTGATAGTCCACAGAAGAACAGCTTTGAGTCTAAAGATCTCATCACGATATGCATCATATGCTTGGACCCCTACCTCCCACAACATTTTCAAATCATCAATCAAAGGTGCCAAGTATACATCTATATCATTGCCGGGTTGCTTGCGACCAGAAATCAAGAGTGTCAACATCATAAACTTTCTCTTTATGCACAACCAGGGAGGAAGGTTGTAGGTGACTAGTACAACTGGCCAACAACTATATTTGGAATTCATCATACTATGTGGGTTCATACCATCTGCAGCTAAAGCCAATCGGAGAGTCCTTGGCTCTTTACCAAAGTCAGTCCATTTGTTGTCCACCAGTTTCCATGCAGGCCCGTCAGTTGGATGACGTAGATAACCATCACTTCGCCTTTCATCGTCATGCCATGTTAATTAGCTCCTAGAAATTTCTTTTGTTCGAAACATTCTTCTAAACCTTGTGTCACAGCCCAATTCCTTAACCCTTTCTTAATTAAGAAATTAAGGCATGACTTAACTAACTTGGAAATAACTCTAACAATTGATGTTTGATTGCAAAGAAACTCAAATAAGTTCTCGCGAAAAACAGGGCAGGCCGGACACATCAACTTCGAAAGCCCATAACTTTCTCATTTGAACTCCGAATTAGGATCCGAAAGAACCGTTGGAAAGGTATCGAAAAGATCTTTAACATGGTACCAAATTCAGAAAATTCGGACTTATAAAACTCACGGAAAAGAAGGTGTAACTGACTGCCCTGTTTCTAGCAAATTCAAAGTTTGCACAATATTTGGACTGGGAGTTCCAATACATCAAAATACCAACTCAAGCAACCAAGAAACAGAGATGAAACAATATAATCCACAAAGGAAGATGCTACCATGGATATCCACAGATAAGCCAATATAAAGGTATCGGGTGTTCAAGTGTCAAACAAACTAAGAGTCGCAACGGAATCATGAGTTGAGCTACATGTGTGACGACATATAACTCAACGTACTAAACATCCAACACAAAACAACAAGACACTCTATGGTTCATTGAAAAGTTCATATAACAAAACAACTACAGTGTTCGAATCCATCGCCATCCCCAGCTCAACCTGCACGTTAAGAAAACATGCAGGGCGTGAGTACATAATGCACTCAGTGGACACATGCCAAAACATTTAAACCTTGCTCATAGAACCATATAATTGACTTGCCAAATCTATGCTTCATATATCTTTCTTTTCTAAAATAATGCAATTGAATATGCATAAAATAAGTCTGCAGACAATTATCTGAAATCTGAAATCTGAAATACCATATCTACTTTCTTGTGTTGAGAGGTAGGCCTCCCTCTCAAACACACTATGACCGGCCAACACGCTAGAAGGCTCACGGTCAAATGTGCACATAACCCTTACCGGCAGCTCGACCGGCATAGGGCCGATATCGTAATTCTGGCGTAGATAGGTAACATGCAACATGCTTAAAAATAGGCAAGTCAACTTCTTTAACATAAAAACATAAAGCATAAACAAATCTTTAGCACGTGCATAGCTTTTGGTTAGAAAGCCCACCTGGATAGAGATCTACTTATCCTGAGGCTTCCCCTTTTTCTTTCTTTGCTTTCGCTTCTTTCTCAACTGGACCTTACATTAAGTAAAACATTTAAAGATAAGATATCTTTCTCTTCTTTATGAAATCATAATTTCATAATCTCATTCTTCTTCTCATATTTTACTAAATTATCATTTTGTATGATTATAATTTATTCGGCTATTGCATCCTTCTATTCTAACATCTCATTTATCACTTATCTTATCTATATCATTACTTCACTTCTTGACTTCTAAACTAATAATTTCCAACTTCTACATACTTAGCTAATTCAATCCCATAATCTCACATTAGCCCTCATATTCATTCTTTATCTTACCTACTTCATCAAATCTAGCAAATATAATCTCTATATATGAGATTCAATTATGCCCTTCTTCTTGAGAATTTAACATCTTAATGTAAGATTAAGTTTATCTTTAGTTTCTTGATTCAACTATGCTTAATGTAACTCAATGAACTCTAATGAATCATCACTTAGACCAAATAGTCTTAACATATACTTAAACTCATAAACTCCATAATCAACTAAATTTTGAAAATTCATTTCCAATGCTTGGAAAATTCTAAATAAATTAATCTAAGCATTAATCATACCCATAAGCTCAAATATGATCTCAATTTAAACAAATAAAATCAAAATCTTATAGAATAAAATCCCCTAATTTTCGGTCACTACACCTCATTTAAGAAGTTTGGTTTTTGCTCTAATTTCTTACTCTAATCATGCTTAGTGGTGTCTAATGATACTTATCCATAATTAAATCAAGCAAATTTATGCATATTCTACAAAATCAAATTAGGGTTTATGTAGAAGATTTAGGGGAAATCTAAATATTCATCATCTCTTATAATTCTTTCCAAATCTTAGTTAAATCATGATATTCTACCCCTTTCTTATCACATATGGGAGAATTAACACCATATCTCATAAGTTATGAAACACAACTTATCATAGATGAAAACATAAACTTTCTTCCATGTCTACAAACTAAAGAGGTAAAGATGATGAATAAATACCTCAAAGATGGCTTCTTCTTAAAATTTGAACTCAAAATTAGCTTAATAATTTGATTATGGAAGGAGAAAATTTTTGTCTATGGAGGTAGGGAAGTGATCGAAAGTTTGGAGGAAGAAGGAAGGTAGATGATGATGAAATATAATAAAATAAGTTTTCTTATACCCTAAGTTAAGATATTTTCTTAATTAATTAATTAAATAATCCTCTACATAACTCTAGGGGCTTCTAGAACGTCCCCACTCCTCGATTTTCGTGCTTCAAGATTTTAATGCTGGATGATTCATCTCGACATCTAGAATTCATTGGTTTAGACCGTTCGTGATTTGGAGTTCATTTGAACAACTTATTCAAGTTTTAAAATACCGAATAAATCTAATTAAATAAATTCTTTCTAAAACGGTATTTTTCTAGTGAAATCTTCATAATAATCTCTTCTATATATATCATAAAATCGGGCATAATTTGTAGGTATTACTACAGCTGTTGAATTCTCAAACTGAGTTTTAACCGAAAACTTATTTAATTATTGCCGAAATTGCAATAATAAATTTTTATTCTTTATTTTATCTGTTTTCTAGCTTAATGAAATTTCTAATTCCATTTTTCTATTTTATCTAATAGATAAAAATTTTCTCTTTTGAGGGGTACGCTTCGTCTGAATTTATTTTATCTTAACCCCCTCTCTTTTATCACTAATATGGGATTAATAAATCCCATTTTCTTTCTTACCAGAATAATCGTAATTCTTTCTTCTAAATCATATAATAGATTTCTCAGACTCTTCTTAATCTCATAAATATATTCTCTTAAGGATGCAAAGCCTTATTAATTCCACAATTAGCAGTTAAGTACTAATTAAAATTTTGAGGGTATTACACCTTGGTATCGATGGAAAATACCACAAGACCTTTGCTGGAACAGTAACTAGGGACGTATTTTTTCTACTGGTTTTCCATCTAGGACTCCCACATGTAGGACACTCATCCAAATCCTTATACTCCTTACGATATAAAATGCAATCTTTGGGACATGCATGAATTTTCTCATATTCCAGCCCCAATGTGCTTATGCTTTTCTTTGCCGCATACGAAGATGAAGGCATTTCATTAGGTTTGGGAAGCATTTCACTTAAAAGGAGTAGTAGATCATCGAAATTACTATCACTCCAACCATATTTGGCCTTCAAGTTAAACAATTTCACCGTTGCTGACAATTTAGTAAACCCTTTACAACCACCATATAAAGGCTTCTCAGCATCCTCAAGCAAAATCTGAAAATGCCTTGGATTATTTTCTAATTAATCATATGCAACATGAATCATATCTATTGGTTGATCAACACTACTCTCTGCATCACATCCATCACCAACACTTCTTTGTAGTTTTGACGAATAATACTCCCCGTGCCATATCCACTTCGTGTATGTCATGTCGAAACCATTTACTATCAAATGTGCCCTTATGATATCAATAGTCGCCTTTCTAGTGTTAGCACATTTGGCACACAGACAAGAAATTTTGGTAGCATCGGCAGCATTTTGCAGTGTAAAATTCAAGAATGCTTCAACCCCGCTCTCATACACTGGTGTTAACCTATTCTTTGACATCCATTTCCTCTCCATTTTCACAACGAACTAATTAATGGTAAGTAAACATAAATATTATAATTTGGAATCGTAATGGAAAGGACATTAAGTAAAGCAACTAGGAAACCAGGTTCTAAAATAGACGCTAAAAAATAGGTATGATAAAAAAATTAATCAAATAATGACTAACTAGCCGAACTCCTAATCATCTAAACGCAGCAGAAACATAAGCATTCTTAAGCTATAAGTGGACCATGTTTTACTTCACTTAAAGCCTTAGCCCTGCAACTCATGATTTGTTAACTTATATCTCAACTCATGATTTTTTATACACACAGAAACAGCGGAATTAATACAGCCTAATTAGACTTCCGCATTTAATTTCACCAATATCAAAAGCAACAAACCATCCAAATTAAAGGCATGCTTTCACATTCAACTTAGAGTAATCTTATACTACAACTCACTTAATATAATATAATGGTTAGATTGAATACAAGTAATTTTCAGCAGCAATTAGTCTGATCTCAAAAATGAAAGTACCATCAATCAAATATAATTAAATAGTTATGCTCATTACCACAAACATAATGATTTTCTATCATCAAAGCAATGAAGTTAATATTGTCAAATATAAGTAACTTTAGTAAAGCCTAAGTGCCTAACATGGTCCATATATAAAAAACCACACATACCCAAAGAAAATAAATCTAACCTGAATTTGCTTTGTTTTTCTAACTGTGATGTTGGAGATGGTTCAACAAGCTTCCTCTGTAATGGAGATTATCCAGCAAACCAACTGCCAACATACTATTTACGATAATAAATAGAACAAGAATGAGGATAATACACCAAGAAACCAATGCCAGGTTGCAGGATAAACTAACACAACATAAAAATCAATTAAGTTTGAGATGAATATGAACACTTTCTATAGATTATAAAATCAATCAAAATATCTAGAAACGAGCAAATGGTAAATTGCTTGCCATTCAATAACTGAATGTATAGTTAAGGTGATGTAAACTCAAACTCAACTTTCAAGCTTTCAATTTTCATTACTTTAGTTTCGTTCAGAACCTAGCTTAATCAATTGATTCTCTAACTCGACTTAAGAGAATAAAACATATTCAGGTTAGGTACATAGATTTTCTCTCCATATCAAAACTTTAGAATATCTAAGGACAAGAACATGCTCAAATATAACCCTAGGACATATATGAACTTAGAAATTTCTATGCAGAAACTTAGAGAATATGAATCACAGAACATCACACTGTTTTGTATTTGGAAACTATTAATTAGCATACCAGAAATAAACACCCAACACCTCCAAAAATCGGATTAGTGTTTGTAACTTTGAGCCATTTAACTTGTCCAGCAACTTGATGGAGAAATTAGTATAAGTATGAACCTCAAATCCGAAATTAAGAACAACATTAGGAATTTCTTATTAAATGCAAACCAATCCATAACCACATATAGATAAGAACATGCAAAGTGTTAAGATGCAGAAATCGAAATATGAAATTAATGGGTGAAATTTCAGAATCAAATAGGGCCCCTTTCCTACCACTCATTCCTAAATCAGAAATAAAATGATATGAAATAGGAATTTATACTTTAAAAAAATTGTAAAAGAATTAAGGAGGATATTAGTGGTTTTACCTTTGTAAAATCGGGACAAAAGAGATGAAGGGCGAGTTGCAGTAGGGGCAGTGGGTAGAGGTCAGATGACGGCTTGCTGACCTGACTACCCAGGGATCTACAGAGATTTTGAGAGATATGTCAAAGAGATATAAATAGAGATTAAGAGGGAATTGTAAAATTTCAAAAGATAAATAAAATAGAACTTACGAATCTAGGAATAGATATGGAGGTTAGAGTGTGCAGAGGTGAGTTTGAGAGGGAGAGAGAAAAAGAAAATCAAGAGAGGAGATAGAGCAGGAGAGTACCCCGGTTAAGCGGCGGCGGCTAGGCGGAAGAAGGTGACAACGGCACAGCTCTCTACCCCGTCGAGGAAGACGAACATCTGTAAACAAAGGTTTGTGTGGCTAAGGAAGGAAGATGAAGTGTTTGGTGTGAAGGTGGTGTTAAGTCCATGAGCCAAAAAAACTAAATGGGCCGAGTCTATAGACTTGAGTAAATGAGTTGGGTTGACTTTTAATGTAATACCCCACTCTTTTAATCATCGTATTAATTGAGTTTTAATATATTAGAGTTCGCATATCCTTAAAAATTATAAGACTCCGACGTTGAGTTTTATTTTAGGTTATTAATTAAAATCGGATACTGATTTTTAAACGAAATTTTAAAACGGATCAATTTAAGTAAAATAATCGAATTAATTTAATAAAGTAAATCAACACATTTATCTAATTGCAAGAAACAAATTTAAGTTCTTATAATAAACAAAATAATAATGCAATGTAGTATCCCAATCAATATATAATGCATATAAAGAAAAGAAAGGAATGCTATCTAAACCATTCATTACAAATCTTACAAAGTAAGCCTACCCAACTTATATAGAAACATAAAAGTCTTCAACCCCTACACCCTCCTATACAACAACTACTACTACCAAGTCTACAACCACTCTACATTTCCTATTAAAGATTTTGAGCAGATTTGAGATGATGAAAGATTTGCTTGTCGTGATTCTTTTATAGCCACACACCAACATATACTTCTATCATTTAAATACTTTCACCATCTCTTCAATTTCAACACCAACATCATCTGTAAAAAGAAAACTAAGAGAAGGAAATGAGGCAAGCAAGAAGCAAAGGCTGTGAAGAGGATGAACAGTCAAATTCATCCCCTGCTTAACTTCTTTACCAAATCCAAATCAAGTAGGTTTCAACTCCATGCTTTTATATTATATCTTCAATAAACTTGTTAATTGCTATTATATATTGTTGGTCCCGAAAGAGCAAGGTTTGGTGTATGGGGGGGAATACACCAAATACAAACTTTTCAGTTTACTTGACTAATTAGAATAAGAGAGGTGTAAGCTTTCTGTGTTACAGATTGCTCAAAGTGTCAGACCAGATCGACTATCTAAGCGGTCTTGTTCTGTCCAGGCAGAATCTCTCAAGTGAGTGACACAAAGCAGAGAGTAAGAGTAATCTTATTCTCCAACAGTGTATTGTGTGCGGAATAATGGTGGACTTAGTCGGTGCTCTTTGTTTAGAAAGCCTTTGAAAACTTTACCGAATATTTAGGGATTGACTAAGAGTGCAGTTTGAATGAGTATGACAGATAGAGAATAAAACAACCGTAATATAAATGCAGAAAGTAAATAACGCAGTTATTTTACGTGGTTCGGGAAATCCCCTACGTCCACGGTCTAATCCAAACTGGATTAGATATCCACTACTAGGATACTCTTCTTATTTATACTCGCTGAGAACAAGCCACAAGTTTCAATCACAACTTAGTTGAAACTTATGCACGAATAAGGGTCGTGTCCCTTTACAACTTATAGAGAACTACTGTAAACAGGATCTCTTCACGTTAATCCACTAGAGAAATACTAGCTAGCAAAGATCTCCTTCCTTTTCTCTCGATAAGACAGACTTGAATCGAGGTGTGATTACAATCACGAACTGCTTGGAACACGATCTGGTTGAAATCTTCTCTTAGTGAAAGCTTTGATGTTTGAGATGATTTCTGGGCAGAGTAGCTTCAGATGATAGATGATCTTATTCGCGTGTATATCTGCCAATCTTTGTTCCGAGCTTTTATAGGTGTAGAATTTTGAAATTCTAACCATTGTGGTTGATTGATTTGAAGTAAATATGATTTCATCAATCAAGGATAGTGAATCCCCAGATAATCTCCTCTTGCCTTCTATTGACGTTGACAAAATCTTCCAAGTATGGTAAGCAGATCGTTTGGCAGATACTGCTTTCCTTTTTTCTTGTCTTGATTGATTCTCTTCCTTTTGTGGTACGAAAGGCTTGATTTAGACTTTTGGGATTCATAGATACTTCATCTGATTTCAGCATTTGAGTGTTGATCTGGTTGAACTTTCTGGATCAACTTTCTGTCTGAGTTGATTTCCTTCAACTTTCTGGTTGAAGCTTACTGGATCAACTTTCTGTTAAAGTTGATTTGCTCCAACTTTCTGTCTGAGACTTGCTTCAACTTTCTGTCTGAGACTTGCTTCAACTTTCTGAATGCTTTAGATTCATGTTACATAGAGACCAGATAGAAGTAATATAGAACATGAGTAATCCTAAGTATGTTTTCGAGGGAACATCATCAAAACTCAAATTAATTGCGGGGTTCCCAACATATATATAGTTAGAAATTCTCATCCTCACAACCTGCATCTTATTTAATTTAGCAGAAGAAGAATTGAATTTTGAATTGACAAAATTAAACTCATCTAACCATCAAGAGAAGAAAAGTAACTTTCTGTTCAAAGAGATTTTGTTTCCAGAAAAACCACATATATTAATATGAGAAAGATGGGTACAGGAGGTAATCTGAAAGACAAAAATTAAGGTTCATCAGAAACAGGCAAAGAAATTTTTTCTTTTAAGAAAACCATCTCGAAGCTCCGCCCTTCTTCATCTTCTCCCTTTGTGCATCAGACACTAGCTGGATACTCTCGTAAATTCCATCTCTCACCCTGGCGTAATTTGGATCGTGATTGTCGATCCTATATCCTTTGATCTTAGCCAGTTGATTGATGTAATTTAAGATGTAGGTCTTGTCTGGAATATTACTGCTTGGTATTGTTGGACACACCATAAACTCTTTCTCCGGAGCCTTGAGCTGGATTTTGGCATCAGATGCAGCTGTTCTGATCCTCTGTATAAGGCCCTGGTCGCTGAAGCCTTGCTTGACCTTATCCCAGTCATTTTGATCACCTTCTGGAACCCATGCATCATTAGGTGTCTGTCTCTTCAAGGATAGGTTCCATGAGAAAGGTTTCTTCTTTTTCTTCTTTGACTGGGTAGTTGACTGAGATGACTGTTGTTGTGAGCGATCTGCAGATGAAGGCGAGGAGAAGAGTGTTTGAAAGGATTTCTCCTTGGCTTCTTGTGCAGCAATTTTCTTCTCCCTCTCTGCTTGTTCTTTATAGAACTGCACTCTGAACACTGGGTCACATGCTTGATCCATGCTCACCCCGAACAGCAGCAGTTTTGCTATTTGATCTCCCTCATCTACTGGCTTTTTGCCTTTGTCTTTTGAAGTCTGTTGCGCACCAGAAACTTGAGGTTGTTCTGTTCCAAGCAGGGTGGGGTCTGGTCTTGGTGGTGTGGTTGGCCTCTCTCTTGCTGGTTCCATTTCAGCCATAGGAGTTTCTGTTTCTTCTCATGTTATTTCTGTTTCTTTTGCTGCAATGTCCTGGCTGCCCTTGCTGCCTTTGCCTTTTCCTCCCGAGATTTCCCCCTTTTCGACATCATCAAAGAGGGTAGTGATGAGTGTGCGAAGGGAGGCAATCTCCTCTGTCATCTTCTCCATTTTCTCTTCAGCATCAGCCTTGAACCCAAGCAGCAAATTGACTGTCTGGTCAGTTGCATGCAGTTTCTGCTCGAGCCGGCTGTTCATTGTAGACAGTGTCTTGTCATATGTTTCTTGAAGTTCTTCGACTGTAGAGATGCGGGTGTTTTGTTGCTCGAATTCTTCTGGATTTGGATAGAGCATGTCATTCAATACAGCCATCTGAAGTTTCTGCATGAGTTCCACAAATTTTTCTTTTTCAAAAATGGCCAGTTGAGAGTGTATGGAGAGGGCAACATCTTCCTTGAGTTCTGTGTAGAGTTGTGCAGCCTTCTATTGTTGGTCCCGAAAGAGCAAGGTTTGGTGTATGGGGGGGGGGGGGGATACACCAAATACAAACTTTTCAGTTTACTTGACAAGTTATATGAGAGTTCAAGCTATTCTGTGTAAGAAATTGCTCGTAGATGACTAGACAGATCGATGTGCTGATCGATAGCAGTCTTGGTCCAAACAGATTACTCTCTAGTGAGTACACTTGGCTAATAATAAGAGTGATCTTATTACTTTCTCAGTGTTGAGTGAGTGCGGAATAATGGTGGATTAGTGCAGAGAGTTAGAATAGTAATTATCCAGAATATTAAGAAGATTGATTGAGATGCAGACTAATGATAGTGCAGAGAGTTAGAATAGTAAACAACTGAAATGAAAATATGCAGGAATGTAAAGCACACAGTTGTTTAACGTGGTTTGGGAAATCCCTACGTCCACGATCTGGTCCAAACTAGACCAGATTATCAACTACTAGGATACTCTGCTTCTTTATACTCGTGGAGAACGAGTCACAAGTACCAATCAAAACTAGACAGATACTTATGCACGAATTAAGGGTCGTGTCCCTTTACAACAGATTACCTCTACGTTACCACTAGAAAACTACTAGCTAGCAGGGTGATCTCCTTTCACTCGATAAGACAGACTTGAATCGAGGTGGTTGGTGTGATGTAGAATCACAAAGTGTTGAAGCTCTAAGTCTGGGATGGCAGATTGCTTGAAAGTATATCAACAGTTTAGCTTGCGCGTATGTTCTCTCTTTCTTCCAGATTTCTAACTTCAACTATATAGGCATTGAATTTGAAATTCTAGCCGTTTGTTGATTGACGTGAGATAGATGGTATATTGCCAATCAATGGTTTCCATCATATCTGTTCTTGCCATATAGGAAAGGTTGACTCAATCTTTGAGTTATGGAAAGCAGATTGCTAACGGTCTCTTTCCTTCTATGTGTTAACCGAAGATCTTCTTTCCAATCCCAGTTGGATGGACTTTGATCTTGACGTGGCAAGAACATATGATGTGTAGGATGATGTCAGCAGGTGAGTTGATGACTCAATCATTCTTGTTCCTCGCTGTAGGCATCGATCTGGTCGCTGACTGTTACAGCAGATCGATTCTTTTTGGCATGAAATCTTGACCTTCATCCTATACTAAGATTGAGATTGACTTCTATAGGGATATTTCCTTTACATATTAAGTCATCTCCTAATCTGTTCCATAACACGATACACTTTATATATAGTGATCTGTTTTACATTTAGAACAGTTTAAGCCAGAAGAAAAACAGCTAAGTAAGTTTCGAAAGGCCATCATCAAAACAAAATAACTTTAGGGTTCCCAACATCTGTTCAACCGCAGTGGTAATGGTCTCTTGCTGTTTAGCCAAAAGATCAGCCACCAGTGTGGTTGTCTTTTCTGCCTTCTCTTCCATGGAGTCTAGTCGAAGATTAATCTTGGCCTGCTCTGCTTCGTTGGCCAGACGATCATCGTCTATCTTTTTGTTCAGCTCTTTCTGAGCTATGCGGAGCTTTCTGCGGATGTTAGTATCCATATGATTCACGTAATCTTTCTGATGCTGATTGAAATCAGAAAGTATCTGGGTGGCTTTCTCTTGTATAGCATTGCAGGTTTCTGTCAAACAATCTTTAACTCTAAGTGTAATGAGATTGTCGAGTTGAAAGTTGTTGAATGGTCTGGTTTCCCTCTCCAACAGTTCCTCCATAGTGTAGTAATTGACGTGCTTTTTGAGTTTCTGAGCAATTCCAGGTGTGTATATCTCATTGGTTGGCTCACCAGCAATGTTCTGACCCACTGGGATATCATCCTCTGGATCAAGATCGATGAAAGGTGTTTTCTTGGTGATCTTCTTGGGTTGCTCTGCTGGTGGTGGTGGTTGTTGTTCTGGGTGACTTGGCTCTTTCATCTGAGCATCAGGTTCGGTTGTCTTGTCTGGGACACTCGAAAAGAAATCCATTTTACCCATGTAAAATGATTTCAGATCAATCTTCAAAAGTCCTGCCTCATGCTTCATAAGTGCCAGGATGAGTTGTGGGTATTCTGATCTGACTTCTTTTACTGAGGTGGCTTGAAGTAGGCTAAGTAAAGTGGCCTCTTCCTTCTTCAGTTCTTCAATTGTTCTGGTCTGGAGCAGCGCATCAAATATATAGTACTCGCTGTCCTTGACCACCAAGTAGAACTTTACGCGCTTGGCTGCTCCCAAACTTTCTGGAAGAAGGTGAATGCCAGGGAACTCTTGGAGCACATAATGTTTTGCCTCATTCTCCAGCAAGTTAATAACGCCTTCTGCTTGGCGTTTCCTTTCTTCTTCTTCATCCATAGATTCTCCTTCTTCGTCGTCCTCACTAATTCTTTCCATTCTGTCTAGTGAGGGTGTGGGTGTTCTTGCTGGAGAAAAGTCTTTCTCCTGGTTTGGGTTGTGGCTCGATTCTGGTTCCACAAATGTTGGTTCAGTTTGTGGAGCCTCTGTTGGTGTTGTTTCAGCCTGTATCTCCTCCTCTCTTTGTTCTGTTGTGATGTGTTCTGGTTGTTCAGAGTGTTCTGCTGCTGCTTCGGGTGGTGGTGAGGACTCAACTTTCTGCAATCTGCGCCTCTTCTGTTTAGGCTGAGAGGCAGAGGTTTCTGTCTCAACAGAACTTCCCCTTTTTGCGGATGATCTGCGAGCTGTCTTTTCTTTCATTGCTGACGCCTTGGGGGCCTTGCCTTTCTGTTTTTCAGCACCCTTGGTCGGTGGCATCCATGTAGGGTTTGAGCTGCCCATCTCCAGTAGTGCCACACGGTGCACCTCATCAGTTATTTTGTTGAAATAAGCTGGTGTTGATCTTTAGGTATGGTGAGACTAGTATTGAATTCTACAGCATCTTCCCAGACTTGCTGCTTGAAAAATCGTTCCACCATTAGACTGATTTTGGTGGAATGGCGCAAATTTCTCCTCACTTTCACTGAAACTCCTTTGCCTCTGCTATCCTTGGTGTAAGTTACCAGCTTTGCTTCTTTTGCCATCAAATCAAACAGAATCCTGCTCCAGTTGACTCTGAGATTTAGTACAACAGCCGTGAGAATTCTGAACTTCTCCGGAATCACTTGATCATATGATCCACTGTGATTGAGGAATATCCTTTGAACCAGTTCGAGTAGCAATTTGAAGCCTGGTTGAAGGAGAGCTCGTTGAAACATTCTTCCAGTATATGCGATGGGTATTACCATCATGATTTCCACTGCTTCCTGCAGTTGTTCAGAGGTGATGTCATCCAAGGTCAAACCTTCATCTTTCAACCGATACGCCTGGTTGATCATTGCAATGACATTGTATGTTGATTTACTGGTTCTGTCCCCGATTGGCATCAACACATTAGCTTCATTGCCATCTTTATCACTTTGCCATGTCAGATAAAATGTAGCTACAGGTTTCGCCAAGAACATTTTGGGGTTTGAAGTAACAATGTTGCAGAACCCTAACATCACAAGAATACACAGGGTAAATATATGTATATTCATCAGTTCATATGAATAGGTATGAATGTCCACACATAAACAGTTAATGAGACATTTTAAACAGTTCATAAGGCAAGTAAAGTAATACTTGTAGCAAGTTGCAGATACAAGGAAGATTAAAAAAAAAAAAACCTTTGCAGCGTGTAACCATGGCAAAAATTTCTTCAAGTTTGTGAAATCCGTGAGTATCAAATACAGCATAGGGTTCAGGGGAAAGAGACTTCTGAACCTCGGCCACATGTTGAAGAAACAAAGAAGTTTGGGGTGCCATGATCAAACGTAAGATGTTTTGAAAGGATTTGCAGAGAAAGCAAGTCGGGAAAATCTTAAGTGCTTAGGAATAGTAGTGCGCAGTGCGATGTAAGTGAAGGTGAACAGTTTAAAGAAGAGTACCACATATATATAACAAAGTAATCAACGGCACAGATGAAAGAGGTAAATATTGAAGGGATGGATGAATATCTCCCTTTTTAGGTTTTTCCCGCTTCAGTCCTTTGTTTTGCCGCCTTTACTTGCGTGTGATATACGCTCTAGATCCTAGGGTTGTAGGCGAGCGTGTGCGTATCTCATTCTCCACTGAAACTTTCCTTTTTCTTTTGCTTGCAGGGATTTTCTGGATCACAGTTTCCAAAGGTGTGCTAATCATCACAAATATAGAAGATCTAGCAAATCTAGGTTAGAAAATAACTTTGCAGACTGTAATCTTGGAGATTGATAGTGACGTCTTCTATCAAGGACACTTCAATTTCCTCAAAAAGTTCCCCCTTGACTTCGTAAATAAGAAATAATTTCCACGTGGCAATGTCTTTAATCTGAGTAAGTTATGACACGTGAATTTTTTTTATTTCCATCTTGTTTGGCATTCTGTCATTCTAGTAGACATTCTGGTTCATCATTCTGATAACTTTCTGGTTTTGTCATTCTGATGACTTTCTGGTGTTTTCTTTCTGGTAGCTTTCTGTTGTCTTCATTCTGTCACTGTTTGTATCTGTTACCCAGATTTAGTAATCCGAGCTTTCCACATAACATCTTAAATCTTTCTTCTGGTAAAGCTTTAGTCAAAATGTCAGCACGTTGGATATCTGTGTGAATCTTTTCTATCTTGATATGCTTTCTCTCCACATGATCTCTGATAAAATGATGTCTCACATCAACATGTTTGCATCTTGATGTGGCAACGGATGTCTGCTTCTTTGAGAACCAAGATATCAACTTTTTTCCAAGAAACTGACATGTACCAGAAGTAGACTTTCTGTCCAGTTTGCATCCTGCATAATCTGAGTCAGAATAGCCTGTTAGTTCAAGGTTGTCATCACACGGATACCAGAGACCAATGTTAGTTGTTCCTTTAAGATATCTAAGTATCTTTTTGACAGCTTGCATATGTGATTCTTTGGGATTGGCTTGGTATCTGGCACACACTCCAACTGCAAATGTGATATCTGGTCGACTTGCAGTAAGATACAATAGTGAGCCAATAATCCCTCTGTATTGTGTTATGTCTGCAGGTTTGCCTTCAGGATCTGGATCTATCTTCCCGTTGGTTTGCATTGGAATTTTGACTGGATTACTATCTTTAACCCCAAATTTGTTGACCAGATCGTTAATGTACTTTGCTTGATTTACAAAGATACCATCTGGTAACTGCTTTACCTGCAAACCTAGAAAGAAATTCATCTCGCCCATCATGGACATTTGATATTTATTCTTCATTAGTTCAGCAAATTTATCACATAAATAAGGAGATTGTGATCCAAAAATTATGTCATCGACATATATTTGGACCAAAAGGATATGTTCTTTAACTTTGATGAAAAACAGTGTCTTGTCAACAGAACCTCTCTTGAAACCAGATTCCAGTAGAAATGTTGACAAAGTTTCATACCACGCTCTGGGTGCCTGTTTCAATCCATAAACAGCTTTAGCTAATCTATATACTTTCTGGTCTGGATTTCCTTCTTCAAAATCAGGTGGTTGCTCAACATATACTTCTTCTTCAAGTATACCATTTAGGAATGCACTTTTAACATCCATCTGGTACACTTTGAATCTCTTGTATGCTGCATATGCGAGGAATAGTCTGATTGCTTCCAATCTGGCAACCGGTGCAAAAGTCTCGTCAAAGTCGATACCTTCCTGTTGACTGTAACCCTTTGCAACAAGTCTAGCTTTGTTTCTGACTACTTCACCATTTTCATCTCGTTTATTCTTGAATACCCATTTGACACCTATCACTCCCTGATGTTTTGGTCTGTCTACTATATACCAAACTTGATTTCTTTTGAACTCGTTGAGTTCCTCTTGCATAGCAATTACCCAGTCTGCATCTTTGAGTGCTTCATAAGTATCAGAGGGTTCAGCACGTGATAAGTAGCAACTAAGAAGTGCACTTTCTCCATGAATTCTTCTAGTTCTCACTCGATCTGCTGGGTTCCCAACAATCTATTCAGGAGGATGATTATCTTGTATCCATCTTCTTCTGCTGGACATCTCTTCTTCTGATATCTCTGGTTCTGGTTCATTTGTTGGGTCCTCGAATTCTGGATGAGATGGTTGAAAAGGATTTTCAACTTCTGGTTCTTCGATTTCTTGATTATTGTTCCAACCATTTGTGTCTCTTGATTCTTCTGGTTGATCTTGATCTTGCTCAATATTGTCTTCTTCTTCTAGTTGATTATCTTCTGGTGTAGTTATTGATTTGTCAAGGTCCAGAATGATATGTTCTGTTCCCCCTTGCTGTGAGCTTATTGCTTCAGCAGTAGATGAAACATGAATATCATTATCTTCTGTTGTATTTCAGATTAGAATATCTTCGAGCAGAATTCCTTCTGTTCTCTTATCTTTGTTCTGCCCTTGTGTATGATCATCAATTAACTCTCTGTCATCAATAAAAAATTCATCAAAAACAATATGAGGTGTTACTTCCACAATATAAGTCTTCTTGTTGTAAACCCTATAAGCTTTGCTAACATCAGAATATCCTAAGAATATTCCAGGGTCAGCTTTACTATCAAAGGTTTTCAACTGAGATTTCCCATTATTATGAATGTAACACAAACAGCCAAAGGTACGGAAGTAATGTATCCTGGGCTTTCTGTTGTTCCAAACTTCGTATGGTGTATTTCCATGTCTGATGGTGACCACGGATCTGTTCTGTGTATAGCAGGCCGTATAGATGGCTTCTGCCCAGAATTTCTTTGGTAATCTGGTTGCATTAAGCATGGTGCGAGCTGCTTCTTTTAATGATCTGTTCCTTCTTTCAACTACCTCATTCTGTTGAGGTGTTCTAGCTGCAGATGTCTGATGTGTGATTCCCATCTGGTTGCAGTAGTCCTCAATCTTCTGGTTTAGGAATTCTGTTCCACGATCTGTTCTGATTATTGTAACAGAAACTTCCTTTTTCTTGGTGATTTTGTTGAGGAAATTTGGCAGATTTTCCAATGTCTCTTTCTTCTTATGTATGAAGATTACCCATGTGAATCTTGAATAATCATCAATGATGACCAGAGTGTATTTTCTACCATTTATACTTAATGGCTTAACTGGACCAAATAAGTCTAAATGTAGTAACTCTAGGATTCTGGTAGAAGATTGAACGGCCTTGCTAGAAAATGATGATTTGATTTGTTTCCCAGCTTGACATGCTTCGCAGATGTGGTTCTTGTCATATACTTGATCTGGTAATCCTTCTACTAGTTTCTCTCGTGTAATCTTATTGATTGACTTGAAATTGAGATTACTTAGTCGTTTATGCCATAGCCAACTAGTTTCTGATACTGTCTTAGTGATCAGACATGACTCAATCTGGTTGTTCCATTGCACAATATATAATCTGTCCTGTAATTTTCTGGTAAGAAGAATCTCATCTCCTTCCTTGCTTTTTACAAAACAATTGTTAGCATAAAAAACAATCTGATTTCTATTGGCACAGAATTGGCTTACTGAGAATAAGTTATGACTAAGACCCTCGACATACGAAACATTTGAGATGGTGGTCTTGCCAATGGTTATATTACCATAACCTCTGGTGTAGCCTTTTGAATTACATCCAAAGGTTACCTGTGGTCCTTCTCGCTCCACATAATTTGATAGAGCATTCTTATCACACGTCATGTGTTTTGAATATCCACTATCAATTATCCAGACTGTTCCCTCTGCTACTTTGCTTCTTCTTGCAGTTCTTCGATCCTGCAATTAATAAGTTTTAGCTACCCTTTCAACAAGTGGGTGCTTGGTTAGTAGCAAATGTTCCCTTGGGGACCCAGATGAATCTAGTATCAGGAACACATATATAGCACGTAATCTTTCTTCCGGTATCATCTGTTCTGGATATGGCTTTGTAGATATAGGGAGGGTTTCTCTCAATGTTGTCCCAATCTATCTTCTTCTTGTTGTTTGAGGATATCTTAAGATGTGTCTTCTGCTCCCTGTTTTTATCTGTTTTCTTATATTGAGCAGATTGACCTTCTTTCTGATGATGTCTGTTGTTTCCTGTCTGCTTCATCATCAATTTTTGGGGTTGATCTCTCTTGTTCTTAAGATCTTTTATTTGATCTGGTATATTCTTCCTTTCAGGGACAAACTGAGTCTTGCTGGTACTTCCATTCGTATCATAGATGGAAGAGAATCAATCAGATAAGAAAATGGAAAGTGTTGGGAAGTGGACTCCAGCACCTCCCGGAGGGGGGGTCCTCCGTGTATCGTACCCGAGAGAACTTATGGGAGTGCGGCCTGCCTCAGTCGAAAAGGGCCTGCACTACCATTGTTGACGAGAGGTTAAATGAATTGATTAGTACTACTCATACCAACATGGTGCATCATCTTTTCAAGTGACCCCTTTGTAGAAACTCCAAGGTTAAGCGTGCTTGGCTTGGCGCAATACTATGATGGGTGACCTACTGGGAAGTGTCCTGGGTCAGCCTGTCAGTGAGGACAAAGCAGGCTGGGAAAGAAAGTGTTGGTGTGTGGGGCCAGTACGTCAATTCTGATGGGCGCTCCCGATCCAACAATTGGTATCAGAGTCGGGGCTTCGGATGTGAAGAATCGAATCCGGCGGTGCCATCCCTAGGCAGGGAGTGCCTGAGGGGAGGGGTTGTTGGGCACAATAACTCTAGGGGTTATGATGATTCACGGCCGTAATCTGAGGTGCGAGATTGACGGTCCTCTGAGTGTCATAGGTAGCCCCGTGGCCCGGGTTTGAAGGAGCGCCAGCATATGCTCTCAAGGTCCGATGCATGCTCCAGAGTACCGGGATGGTGCTGAGGGGGGGATTGTTGGGAAGTGGACTCCAGCACCTCCCGGAGAGGGGGTCCTCCGTGTATCGTACCCGAGAGAACTTATGGGAGTGCGGCCTGCCTCAGTTGAAAAGGGCCTTCACTACCATTATTGACGAGAGGTTAAATGAATTGATTAGTACTACTCATACCAACATGGTGCATGATCTTTTCAGGTGACCCCTTAGTAGAAACTCCAAGGTTAAACGTGCTTGGCTTGGAGCAATACTATGATGGGTGACCTACTGGGAAGTGTCCTGGGTCAGCCTGTCAGTGAGGACAAAGCAGGCTGGGAAAGAAAGTGTTGGTGTGTGGGGCCAGTACGTCAATTCTGATGGGCGCTCACGATCCAACAGAAAGCACTATCTGTCAAACGATCTACTTACCATACTTAGAAGATTCTGTCAACCTCATTAGAAGGCAAGAAGAGATAAATCAGGGATTCACTATCCTTGATTGGTGAAATCACTTTTACTTCAAACCAATGAAGCTCAACGGTTAGAATTTCAAAATTCTACACCTATAAAATCTCATAACAAAGACTGGCAGTAGATACGAGAAATACTCATAAGAAGATCATCTATCATCTACAAGCTACATTGTCCAGAAATCATCTAAACCATCGAAGCATTTACTGAGAAAAGGTTTCTACTTACTAGATCGTGTTCCGAAACGTTCGTGATTGCAATCATACCTCGATTCAAGTCTGTCTTATCAAGAAAGAAAGGAGGAGATCTATGCTAGCTAGTTTCTTTCTAGTGGATTAATGTGAAGAAATCCTGTTATAGTTGTTTCTGTAAGTTGTAAAGGGACACGACCCTTATTCGTGCATAAGTTTCGACCAAGTTGTGTCTGAAGCTTGTGACTCGTTCTCAGCGAGTATAAACAAGAAGAGTATCCTAGTAGTGGATATCTAATCCAGTTTGGATTAGACCATGGACGTAGGGGATTTCCCGAACCACGTAAAATAACTGTGTTATTTACTTTTTGCATTTTATATTCCAGTTGTGTTATTCGCTAACTATCATACTCACTCAAAACTGCATTCTTAATCAATCTGTTAAATATTTGGTTAAATTTTTGAAAAAGTTTTCTAAACAAAGAACACTGACTAAGTCCACCATTATTCCGCACACAACGCTTTGCTAGAGAATAAGATCACTCTTGATCTCTACCTAGTGTTATTCACTCGAGAGATTCTGTCTGGACACAACGCTCTGGTGTGTCACTTATAGCAATCTGCTATAAAGAAAGATTAAATCTCTCATATGTAATTTGTCAAGTAACCTAAAGGTTTGTATTTGGTGTATTCCCCCCCCCCCATACACCAAACCTTGCTCTTTCATGACCAACATAGATAGTGGAGTTTCAGAATCAAGATGTGCCTCAAAGATCATCACTGTTTGATGTGGAAGTAATTTAAGAAGGGCCATTAGTTATTTCTGAAGAATCAACCCATATCACAGAAACTGAAGTGATCAAGTAGAATGTACCAAAGGACCCCAGAAAATACACATCTGAAGAAAGAAGAGAAGCAAATCTTGATTACTTTGCCAAAGGAATCATCTCCAGTACGGTAAAAGGAGTTCATCTGGCTAAGATCCAAGATCTTGACACAGCCACAGAGATGTGGGAAGCTTTGAGAGAACTATGTCTAGGTTCGGAAGCAATGATCGAGAACAAGCTGTCTCTGGCGTGCAAGAAGTTCGATGAATTCAAGATGAAACCTGGAGAAACCATCGAGCAGATGAAGAACAGGTTCATAGAAGTGTTACTTGAAGTCTCTGCGTTTAATAAAAACAAGTACACACAGAGAGAGAAGAATCTTAAAATTCTCAGAGCATTACCACCAAGCTGGGAGATTTATTAAGCAATGCAGTCACTACGTGCTGATTTCAACGATCTGTCTGTTGAAGCTCTATTTGATCATCTGATTGTTCACGAATGTGACATCAGAAGGATACATGGATCGGATCACTCTTCATGCAAGAAGAACGAAAGCAATTCAAAGAAAGAGAAAGAGATCGCCTTCAAAGCGAAGTGCAAAACAGATGAATCAGAGCCATCTGCCGCACCAGAAGAAGGAGGCTACGATAAGTTGCTCAAAGAATTTGCTATGATTTCCAAGAGGATGGACAAGATGGAAATCAGATCAAGAACGTATGAAAGGTTCTACAAAGATAACAAAAGCAAATACCAGAAAAACAAAGAAACAGAACGATCTGAAGATAAAGCTGAAAATAAAAGTAATTGTAAAACTCTTAACTCTACTGACTATACTTGTTATGGATGTGGGAGAATAGGTCACTTCAAGACAGATTGTCCAGACTTGTCAAAGAGTCAAAGAGAAGAGCTACGAGCTAAAAGAGATCGAAAACTCAGAGCTCAACGCAAGGCCATGTTAGCAGAAGAAGATTCCAGCAGCTCAAGTCATCTGTCAGATAGTGCATCAGATAATGACGAAGCATTCTATGCAGGAGAAACAGATAAAAATTGGGATGAGTGCTACATGGGATTGGACAACGAACTTGAACAGAACGAGGTGAATTCTCATGCTTCTATGTCTTCAAATAAACTCGACTAAGATTCATGAAATGAAGATGAACCAGAAGTGTCATGGGATGAAATTAATGAGATGTTTAAAAGCTACACAAGCATAAAGAAGCTATTCTCTAAAGTCATAAAGGTGATAGAATTTGTACTGGGACTTGTACGCTTCTAGTCTTTTTTCCAAGCTTTTATAGGTGTAGAATTTGAAGTTCTAACCATTGGGCTTGATTGGTTTGGAGTAAATGTGATCTACCAATCAAAGATTTTGAATCCCTAAATTATCTCCTCTTGCCTTTGGAAAGGTTGACTGAATCTTCAATAGATATGGAAAGCAGATCGTTGATAGGTACTACTTTCCTTCTTCAAATGTAGATTGATTCTCCTTCTATTTTGATAAACTCGAATGATGTGGCAAATGAGTTTTGGGACTCTTCATCAGTTAATTTGGTCAAACATGTGATTGCTATTTAACTTATAGGTGATCTGATATCATCTGGTTCATCTTCAAACAATGATCTGGTCACACCAGATTGATATCGATCTAGTCAGCAGTCGATCTGGTATTCAAAAATATGCTCCAAAGCATGGTAAAATGTTCTGTGAATGTTTTGGAAGAATTGACCGAGTGATCATCTGATAGATCATCTACTTGCTTCAAAGTGTTGTTGATCTGGTCCATGGACAAAAGAAAAACAGAATGACTTCTATAGGATACATACTAAGTCATTTTCTAATCTGGACTAAGATCGTGTTCTCTATCAGATTCACTTTATATTACAGTGATCTGGTACATTTAGAACAGATTAAGGTCCAGCAAGACAGAATGAGGTCTAAGTGTGTTTCGAGAGAACATCAAAACTAAAATATTGTGGGGTTCCCAACATTATGTTTGAATGCACTTGTGGGTGAACCAGGGTATGACGATGTATGTGACGATAACTGTGATGATGACACTCTCCTTATAGTCCACGAATTGAAGAATCTATATGGTGAGTTGCTTGGAAAATGGAAGCAACAAGCAAATGACCTTGACTACATGTCAAACGAGAACACTAGGTGTCACAGCCCAATTTCTTAACCCTTTCTTAGTCAAGAGATTAGGCCATGACTCACTTAACTTAGAAATAACTCTAACAATTGATGTTTGGTTGCAAAGAAACTCATTTAAGTTATCGCGAAAAACAGGGCAGGGCCGACACGTTGACTTCGAAAGCCAATAACTTTCTCGTTTGAACTCCGAATTAAGATCCGGAAGAACTGTTGGAAAGGTATCGAAAAGATCTTTAAAATGGTACCAAATTCAGAAAATTCGGACTTCTAAAACTCACGCAAAAGAGGGTTCAACTGACTGCCCTGTTTCTAGCAAAATCAAAGTTTACACAATTTTTTGAACTTGGAGTTTCAATACACCAAAAGACCATCTCAAGCAACCAAGAAATAGGGAGAACAACGGCTAAACGAATACAAAGGTGCCAAACGTTCAAATGACATCAAACATGGGATCGCAACGGAATCATGAGTTGAGCTACATGTATGACGACATATAACTCAATATACAAACAACCAACATGAACAACAAGACAATCTATGGTTCACTGAATAGTTCACATAACAAAGCAACTACAGTGTTCGAATCCATCGCCATCTCCAGCTCAACCTGCACGTTAAGAAAACATGCAGGGCGTGAGTACATAAAGCACTCAGTGGACACATGCCAAAACATTTAAAACTTGCTCATAGAGCCATATCATTGACTTGCCAAAATCTTTCTTTTCTGAAAATAATGTAACTGAGCATGCATAAAATGTGTCTGCAGACATAAATCTGAAATCTGAAATACCATATCTACGCACTTCTTGTGTTGAGAGGTAGGCCTCCCTCTCAAACACTATGACCGGCCGATCCGCTCACCGGCTCACGGTCACATATGTGTACACAAACCCTTACTGGCAGCTCGTCCAGCATAGGGCCGATATCGTAATTCTCTCGTAGATAGGCAATATGCAACATGCTTAAAAACAGGCAAGTCAACTTCTTTAACATAAAACATAATGCATAAATAAATCTTTAGCACGTGCATAGCTTTTTGGGTTAGAAAGCCCACCTGGATGTTCCTTAGAGCTAAAGAACTAATTTGCTCATAGCCACCACCTATCCTCGTCTTCTAGATCCTCTCTTTTCCTTCTGCTCTTATCTCCTTCTCGATCTCATCTACCTCTTCTTTCTATAATAATTCAAATCTAATTAGCTTCTCATACTTAAATTTCATTCTTCTTATAATCTACTTTGATTATTATTTCGTATGCTTATAA
>JAPKLX010002653.1:0-12385 GCA_026898415.1 Leonotis leonurus
GAACGAATCACCGTCGAGCACATTAACACACTTGTACTCCGGAACGAATCACCGTCGAGCACATTAACATACTTGTACTCCGGAACGAATCACCGTCGAGCACATTAATCGATGAATATTATATCATTATTTAGTGTATCTCTCTAACTGCGAGAAGATATCACTCTAATCATTACTCTATTTCCTTCCAGAACTTTGACTCATAGTTCTGCGTCACTGGGTTGCACATCCACTGAAGGATGGCCGTTTCTCTGAGGTGGCGGCATAAGCGTAACCTCACTTTCATCATAAGGAACCTCATTCTTATCTTCATTCTAAACTTTATCCCTTCTTCGAAGTGACATACGGTAACATGGAGACAACCCACATTACTATATACATACCTAATGTTCGCACTTACTATAAGTCCTCAGCATATAAAATCTCAAAACTGAGATCATGGTACTTAGATAGCCATATACCGAATACGTCTTAGTTCCGAAGGTTTAAGGAAATTTATCATGATAACTTATCAATCAAGTGGGTCCATCATCTCTCATGATAACTTAAGTGAGGGTTGGACAACTGTTTAGAGACAGACGTCAACCGATTAAATATTAAAAAGAAAGGAATGAACCCAACTGAATTTCAAAAATGCTGAGCCTTAGGGTCCGGAGACCAGAATGACAACTACTGAGATCTTCTTGATCACATGGGGTGATCAGGCCCATCACAATCACTTCTCAGTCAAAAAGATACTTAGGTTCAGGGATAATATTTCAATGGTTGTCTTGACTAGAACTTCTTTTACCATAGGGTTTAGAAGGACCTCATATGACTTCTTAATTGCATTAAGATCATAGAGTTCAACTCAATGATATAATTGATTACTGAAAGGAATTTAATGGCTTGCATTTTTCGTGACAATACCCATGAATTGAACTGAATAAACTGACATTAACTGAACAGAACAGAACTGAGCTGAGCTGAATTGAACTGAATTGAATAAAACTTTCTACGTTCCACTGAACTGAAAATGAAACTGAAACTGAAATTGAACTCCCTTATTCTCTACGTTCTACTGGAACTGAATCTCGCTTATTAAACTGAAACCGAAACTTGCTACTCGTGAACTGAACTCACGCATCGTTCGGGTTATAACTCTTAAAAAAAATCTAGCGAAAAATCAATAGCCGAATCGAATCTTCGTTAAGGTATACTACCGAATAAGGTGACCATAATTTTGTCACTAATCATATAATGTCATTCGTTGAGATCATCTTGGTGTCACTGCTCCTTCGAGTCCTTCATTCTTTGACCATATCTTTTAAGCTCTCTTCGGATATGCAGTCCCATTCCTGCATATCCTCAGAGTCCCTCTCATTCTAATGTATTCCGGTTCATTCATCTTACTGAACATATATGTTCATCGGGATAATAGATAACCCCTACTAATCCATCGTTCTATGTTCAGGCGGTGGGAGGGTGAGGTTAAGTCTCATTTTCTTCTTTCCCTTACGTCGTCTTTGAATTGAAGGTAAGAGTTAATTCGAATCGATTCGTCTTATTTCCTTAAGAGATTTGTTATATTCATCGGTTTCCATTTCTTAGGGTCAGATCTTAACTCTTAAGATCTTAAGATAAGGATATGTTCATATCCTTTACGTATGAAAACATAACTTGTGAAACCTTTACCTTCTTCTCGTAATTGGTCTTAGCCTTTGTTTTGGTTATTCTCCTTTTTCTGGTTCTTTTCGTTTCTTCTTTATTCAAATTGTTCTCGTTCTCGATTTCGAGTAGCTTGTAAAAGTTCTTCTAAGTTCTCGTCTAAGTTCTCTTTTCTAAAGGGAACATACATCTTAAAGCATTCTACGTTCATAGGAAAAAGCTCTAACGTCATGACAATGATTATGACTTGTCGTAAAAGAAACATTTAACTTCAACTTCGAAAAGAATCGTTCTTACTGCTTCCACTTAAAACTTCACTTCAAAACATCTTAAAAAAAACTTTTCTCTTAGAGCATACTTTTTCTTCTTTCAATACTCAACTTCATACTAAAGAAATACGTATATTTCTTTAAAAATCTCAACTTCATTTAGAAAGAAATACCTTCATTTCTTTACATATCTTGAACTTTAAATGATTCTTTTCAAATCTCAGACTTCAGCTGAAAGGAACATGTTTGTTCCTCTTAAAACATAATACTTCAACTTCTTAAAATGTTTACCTCTTTCTCGTTGAGCGTGATGTGTCGGAGTGCTAGGCTTGTCAACTTACTCAACTAGTCTAGCGAACGATACTAGACTAAACTCGAAAGAAAACTCTTGGGTTTAAAGAAATTTGCTCTGATACCACTCTGTCACGTCCCGACCTCCGCCCTTCCCGGCAGAGTCCGGGAGCGCGACTAAAATATAAATAAATAAAGGATAACGTGGAACATTGAAAACTTTGACTGAAACAAAAGATATTTCGATATCTGAGTTCAGTTTAGACGAAGGGTTAATTTACATAATTGGCACCTTCGCCAGAACATACTGATGGAACCTCTTGCAGCGGAATAAGGATCGACATAAGTCTACGTGTATGAAGACACGTAGACACCCAAGACTTAATAAAAGACCGACAAGCCCGCCATAGCATCTCCCATCATCACGTCTCAACCTGCACATTTATAAATACATGCAGGGCTGAGTACAAAAGTACTCAGTAGACACATGCCAAAATCGCACACATACATATATAATTGTCATGCCATTGTAAGTGAAACATAGGGATTTTGTCTCTAAAGAACCTATGTTCACTAAAATCCTTTTGTGAAATCTTAAATTTCGATCGATCTAAGTTCTTTAGTAATCTACCATATCTGTAACTTCTTTGTGTCGGGAAGGTGGCCACCTTCCACGGACACCCTGACCGGCCAACCCGCTAAGATGACTCACGGTCCTTGTGTACATTAGTTCAAGTGGGGATGCTTACCCACTGGAACCCAAATTTGATTTCATAATCATAGCAGATATGTATCATATAAAACATAAAACATTCATGGCAAGACAATACTTGAAATATCAATTTCAATTCAAAAGCTATTTGAAAAGAAATAACATAAATGCGGATAAACGCACATATTTTCTTTTAGTATAAGAAAGCCTACTTGGATCGTCTTGACTGACGACTGCTTCTTTCTCGAACTGCGGTCCTGACCTTTCGCTTGACCTTCATGTAACGAGCTAACTTATAAAAAGATTCGAGTCTTAAAGGAAATAACTTCTATTCTATTCCTAGCTCGAATTCATTAACTTTTCAACTCTTAGGCTTTTAGGGTTTTCAATACTGTTCCTCGACTCTTTAAGTCTCGGCTTAAATGATTCTGGAAAAACCCTAATTCATTTAGTTATAACGTACGTCTTATAAAGAGTACTAACAAGGAGGGAATTATGAGGTTTGAAACATAATACGGTCGAAAAATCGACATGACCTCTACGTTCATTCAACTTATCCCTCGTTTAATCAAAACGAGTAAACCAACTAACACACATCAACATTGCCCCATTCAACTCTCTCTCTCGAGTGAGGACTCCGTTCCTCCACTCGAACTTATCCCAACTCAATCTCAAATCGTAACAACAACAACAAATCAACATTTCAAACATTTCAACATTTCCATTTTTCAAACATTTCCACTTTTCAAACATTTCCACCTGCGCAGTCCGAGTTAAACTCGATTTTGAACATTCAAAAGTACTTCAAAAATTCTAAATTTCGAGATATAAGTTCAAGACATTTAAAGGAACAACTTTCATTTAGGAAATAATTTCAAAATCATTGCAGAAAAATTCATAAAAATTCGGGAATCAATCCCCTGTTTCACGTTTGAAATACAACGTTGAAAACTGCGCAGTCTAGGTTCGTTCCACTTTTGGATACTCAAACGTACTCCGAAAATTCTGAAATTTCACAGGAACGTTATAGACACATAAAGGAACAACTTTCATGAAGAAACCATCTTCAAATTAGAAATAAAAAAACTTAAAAAAAATCGGACAAAACTGCCCTGTTTTTCCCGTTTCGATTCGTTCGTCGACAAACACGTCTCTACTTTCGATTATCATGCTCTTATGGATTCATAACACAATTAAAACACCCTTTTCTATCAAGAACACTTCAACTTCATCAAGAACACTCCAAAACCGAAAATGGAAAGAACAAAAGCATGGTTTGATCGTAAATTTTATTCGATTTCTATGTTCTCTAACATCATACGAACATAATTAACAAGACTCGATAAAAATCGAACGATTCCTATCTATAACTTAGAGAGGGCTGTCGAATTTTGGGGTGAAAAAGAGCTGGGGAAATCTCAAATTTTAAACCATAAAAAGGAAGCTTAGATCGATACCTTTCACCATCCGAAGACGGTTTACGAATCGGAGCTCGTTTGATACTTCAACTTTCGATTTCTTCCTCTCCAATGGAGGTTCACTCTTCCCTCAATTCTCTCTCTCTCACGTAAATCACAAGAAGAATGAAGAAGAAAGGTGGTGATGTGTTCCATAATGGGTGGTAGAAAAAAAATAAAACTAGATATTTCATTAAGCGCGTATTATTAGTCCGGGTTCTCGACTTCTCGATACAAAAATAGTCTCGGAAAAATCCCAAAAAATCATGGCTATCTTAGAAAAATATTCCGGACTTAACTTTAAAAGATAATAAAATTATCTCGTCTCGTTCAAAATGATGAATAGTGATTTCTCGATAATTACATCATTCTTCCGAAAGTCAGAATTATTAACCTTTCACCCTATCTCCGTATCGTAAAATATTTGAATGGAAAAGCAGACGCTGCTTCGATACGAGTTCTCGAACTTAAATTATGACGATAAACGTCAAACCGAATTTTCTCGGTTTCTTTCTCGATTTCAGAAATTTCTGAAATGACTTTTAACTCACATTAGGAGTTCTATTCTTTAATACGAGTCTTTAAACTTTCAACGGATCTCGAATCCCTCGTTTATTCATAAATTTTTCTTTTATGCGAGTTTTTAATTATCGGGGTATTACATATTATTATTTCATGATTAAAGCATGATTAAGGTGGAAAACATGTAGGAAGAGGAAAAATATGTAGGAATATGATGACATAGATGAAGATATGGCCTTAGGGTTTGAAATTAAATTATGTAATACTTGTGAAGCTATGCTTAAATCAAGTTGATATTCATGTAATTGAGCATGTTTAAACATGAGATTAGAAAGAAATTTGATTAAAAATCCAAAGTATAAAACTTTGTAATTTTCGAAAAACTATAAAATAAAGAGCTATTTTATTTGTTTAAATTGATAGCATATTTGAGCTTATGGGCATGAATAATGTCTAGAATAATTTATTTAGAATTTTCCAAGCATTAGAAATTAATTTTCAAAATTTAGTAAGTTTATGGAGTTTCTAAGTTTAAGTACATGTTGATGCTATTTGGACTAAGTGATGATGCATTGAAGTTTATTAAGCAATATTAAGCATGGTTAAATCAAAATATTAAAGATAGAATCATTCTTACATTAAGATCTTTAATTTTCAAGAAGAAGGGCCTGATTAAAACTTACATATAGAGATTTTATTTGTTTGATTTAAGGTGATATTTGAGATAAGGAATGAGTATAATGGCTAATGTGAATTTATTGGATTTTATTAGCCAAGTATGTAAAAGTTAGAATTTGTTAGTTTACTATGTAGAGAAGTGATATAATAACATAGATATGATAAGTAATTAATATAGCCCAAAGATAGAAGGATGCAATAGCCGAAGAACTTATAAGTATAATAGTTGGCATGGCAATCAAGTGAATTACAAGAAGAAGAATGAGATTAAGAATTGATGATTCCATAGAAAAGAGTATGATTTCTTTTTCTTAAATGTTTTAATTAATGTAAGGTTCAGCTGAGAAAGAGAAAGAAGCAAAGAAAGAAAGAGACGAAGCCTCGGGATAAATAGATTAATCCATCCAGGTGGGCTTTCTAACCAAAGAAATGCACGTGCTAAAGAATTATTTATGCTTTGAGATGTTTATTATATTTATAGATGTTGACTTGCCTGTTTTTGAGCATGTTGCATGTACCTATCTACAACAGAATTACGATATCGGCCCTATGCCGGACGAGCTGCCGGTAAGGGTTTGTGTGCACATTAGACCGTGAGCCGGTGAGCGGACTGGCCGGTCAGAGTGTTTGAGAGGGAGGCCTACCTCTCAACACTAGAAAGTAGATATGGTATCACAGATTTAAGATATATGTCTGCAGACACATTTGATGCATGTTCAATTTTTATTGTTTTCAGAAAGAGAAGATATATGTTTTAAGTAATGTATGCAGGTTATTTTCTTAAAATCCCTGTATATGCTAATGTTGGCAAGTCAATCATATAGCTCTAAGAGCAAGTTTTAAATGTTTTTGGCATGTGTCCACTGAGTGCTTTATGTACTCACGCCCTGCATGTGTTTCTAAACGTGCAGGTTGAGCTGGGAGATGGCGAAGGAGCTGAACACTGTAGTTTACTTTTGGACATGTAAATATTAAGTGAGATTATGGTCATCTTGTTAAACTTTGTTGGACATATTTTGTAAGCCCCGAGTTATATGTCGTCATACATATAGCTCAACCACTCTTTCCGTTGTGAAACTCAGTTTCCTCCTTGTGGTTAATCTGAATGTTTGGTACCACTATGCTTGGTTAGCTTATAAAATCCATGTTGGTATTTCCCTTTGTGAATCATCATGTTCAACCCTTTTTCTTGGTTGTTTGAGATTTACCTTTGGTAAATTGAAACCGAGTTCATAAATTGTACAAGTTTTGTTTTCACTAGAAACAGGGCAGCAGGTTGAAACCCCTTTTCCGTGCGTTTCATCTGTCCGAATTCATGTAAAATGGATGCCATTTTAAAGATCTTTTCAATGCCTTTCTAACGGTTCCTTCGGATCTCAATTCGGAGTCCGGAAGAGTAAGTTATGAGCTTTTGAAGTTGAAGTGTCTAATCTGCCCTGAATTTCCTGCGAAAGTTTTTATTTAAATTTATCCTTGAGATTAAACTTCATTTCCAAGAGTTTCTTAAGTTAATCAAGTCGTAGCCTAATTACTTAACTAAGAAAGGGTTAAGAAATTGGGTTGTGACAAGAACACTACCCAATAAGAATGCCAACATAACAGTATCTACTAAGAAGGAATTGAAGAATGATTAAATTGAGAGATATCATCCTTCTGTACTTCATTCTCTATCTAAAGTTGATAATGATGGAAACATCATTACCTGTTACATTTCAGCTCCTAACCCAAAAAGGTTATGGATTCGAAAGGGAACATTTGCTAATAACTAAGCACCCAAACGATGAAGGGTAGCTAAGTCTTATTAATTGCAGGATCGGAAGACTGCAAGAAGGAACGAGATAGCTAGAGGAGCAATCTGGATAATTGATAGTGGTTGTTCAAAACACATGACCTGTGACAAGAACCTACTATCAGATTATATAGAGAAGCCAGGACCTCAGGTTACTTTTGGATGCAATTCAAAAGGATATACCAGAGGATATGGGAACATAAAAGTTGGCAAGACCACTATCACAAATGTATCATATGTTGAGGGTCTTAGTCACAATCTGTTTTCTGTAAGTCAATTCTGTGCTAATGGTAACCAGATTATTTTTGATACTAATAACTGCTTTGTAAAGAACAAGGAAGGAGATGAGATACTCCTTACCGGAAGATTGCATGATAGATTATACATTGTCTAGTGGACAAACCAGATCGAGACCTGCTTAGTCACTAAAACAGTATCAGAAACTAGCTGGTTATGGCATAAGAGATTAAGCCACCTAAACTTTAAGTCAATCAACAGGATTGCAAAAGAAAAGTTAGTTGAAGGACTACCAGATCAAGTATATGATAAAGATCATATATGTGATGCTTGTCAAGTTGGAAAGCAAACCAGATCATCCTTCACAAGCAAAACAGCTCATTCAACATCAAGGATATTAGAGCTATTACACCTTGATCTGTTTGGACCAGTCAAACCACTAAGTTTAAATGGGAGAAAATACACATTGGTAATCATAGATGATTACTCAAGATTCACTTGGGTCATCTTTCTGTTAAAGAAGAAAGAGACTCTAGACAAACTCCCTGATTTCCTACACAAGATCACCAAACAGAAAGAGATGAGTATAAACTCTATCAGAACAGATCGAGGAACAGAATTTCTCAACCAGAAGATTGAAGCATACTGCAACAAGATGGGAATCACTCATCAAACATCTGCTGCTCGAACTCCTCAACAGAATGGAGTTGTTGAGAGGAGAAACAGATCGCTCAAGGAAGCAGCTCCCACAATGCTTAATGCAACCAATCTACCAAAGAAATTCTGGGCAGAAGCAATCTACACAGCCTGCTACACTCAAAACAGATCATCCATCACACTCAGACATGGAAAGACACCATATGAGATATTGAACAACAAAAAGCCTAAGATATCTTATCTTCGCACTTTTGGTTGTTTGTGTTACATACACAATAATGGGAAATCATAATTGAAAACTTTTGATAGCAAAACTGACCCTGGAATATTCTTAGGATATTCTGATGTTAGTAAAGCATATCGATTCTACAATAAGAATTCTCATATTGTGGAGGTAACACCTCATGTTGTTTTTGATGAGTCTATTGTTGAGTACATGTCACTAGATGAAAAGCAGACAGAAAACCAGATGACTACCAGAAGGATGAATGAACTACTACTTGAAGATATTCTTATCTGGAATTCAAAAAGTGAGGATGAAATTGTCACTCCTCCTATTGCTGAAGAGATCATACAGCAAGGGGGAATATCACAACACAATCTGGATGAAAACAGATCATCAACAGAAGACAATGAAACAGTTATTACAAATGATGATCAACATGAAAATCCAAATCCAGAAGAAAGTCCAGATGAGACTCCATTTCAAGCTATATCAACAGCACAACCTGAATTTGAGGAACCAACAGATCAACCTGATCCTGAGATATCTGATGAAGAGATGACCAGGAGAAGGAGATGGATACAAGATCATCCACCAGAACAGATCGTTGGGAACCCATCAGATCGTGTGAGGACCAGAAGAATGCATGGAGAGAGTGCATTGTTGAGCTGTTACCTCTCTCGCATGGAGCCATCTGATGCTTATGAAGCACTTCAAGATGCAGATTGGATAACTGCAATGCAAGAATAACTCAATGAGTTCAAAAGGAATGAAGTCTGGTATCTCGTGGACAGACCCAAACACCAAGGTGTGATAGGTGTAAAATGGGTGTTCAAAAATAAACGAGATGAGAATGGTGAAGTAGTCATAAACAAGGCCAGATTGGTAGCTAAAAGCTATAATCAACAAGAAGGCATTGATTTTGATGAAACATTTGCACCCGTAGCCAGATTAGAAGCAATAAGGTTGTTTTTAGCATATGCTGCATACAAAAAGATTCAAGGTATACCAGATGGATGTCAAAAGTGCATTCCTAAATGGTATCCTTGAAGAAGAAGTATATGTAGAACAGCCACCTGGATTTGAAGAAGCAGATCCAAACCAGAAAGTATACAGACTAGCAAAAGCAGTCTATGGTCTCAAACAAGCCCCTAGAGCTTGGTATGAGACATTATCAACATTCCTACTAGAATCTGGATTCATAAGAGGATCTGTTGACAAGACTTTGTTTATCATCAAAGTCAAAGAAAACATTCTCTTGGTCCAGATCTATGTAGATGATATCATTTTTGGATCTCAATCTACCTATCTGTGTGACAAATTTGCTGAACTTATGAAAAATAAGTACCAAATATCCATGATGGGAGAAATAAGCTTCTTTTTAGGTTTGCAAGTCAAACAGCTACCAGGTGGTATCTTCATTAATCAGACAAAATACATCAATGATCTGCTGACCAAATTTGGGTTAAAAGACAGTAACCCAGTGAAAATCCCAATGTAGACCAATGGGAAAATTGATCCAGATCCAGAAGGAAAACCAGCTAATATCACTCAATACAGAGGGATCATAGGCTCATTACTATACCTAACTGCTAGTCGACCTGACATCACATTTGCAGTAGGTGTATGTGCAAGATATCAAGCAAATCTCAAAGAGTCTCACATGGAAGCAGCTAAAAAGATATTAAGATATCTCAAGGGAACAGCCCATGTAGGATTATGGTATCCATGTGAAGACAACTTTGAGCTAACTGGATACACAGATTCAGATTATGCTGGATGTAAACTGGACAGAAAGTCAACATCTGGTACATGTCAGTTTCTAGGAAATAAACTGATTTCTTAGTTCTCAAAGAAACAGACATCTGTTGCCACCTCAACCACAGAGGCAGAATATATGGCAGCTGGAAGTTGTTGTGCACAAATACTATGGTTAAGACAACAGCTTAAAGACTATGAAATTGATGTCAAGGACATACCCATCTTCTGTGACGGCTCAAGTGCTATAGCAATCACACAGAATCCAGTGCTGCACACCAGATGCAAACATGTAGATGTGAGACATCATTTTATAAGAGATCATGTTGAAAGAAAACATGTACAGATCGAGAAGATACACACTGAAATACAGAGAGCTGATATTCTTACCAAAGCATTACCAGAAGAAAGATTTAAGATGCTTTGTGGTAAACTAGGACTCTTAAATCTTGAAGAAAGAACCAGATTGATCTAAACTAGATCAAGTTAAATATTCCAACAGGGAATCAAAACCAGATTAACTTGGTCCAGATCGATAAAATCAAGATCACGTGAAATTCCAACAGGGAATTGACACCAGATCACTAAGTACATGTCAAATAAAATAAGTCTAATTCCAACTGGAACTAACAAGAGGTCAATACACCAGATTGGAAAGTGGCTCAACCAGATTGATAGCTCTCACTATGAAGGAGATTGATCCTAAACAGATTACTTGATGCCACGTGGATATTAAAATTAATATTTCTTATTAATTGTCACATTACTCGGTTAAGGGGGAAAAGTCAACTATATACGGCGACTAATTATATCGTATATCTAATTCCTGACATCAGATATCAAATCTTTTATTTTCGTGATGATTGATACTATGTTAGGGAACTGTGATTAAGAGAATATTTACCAAACCAAGAAAAGGGAAGCTCTTCAACTGTGCAAAACAACCACGCGCCATCTCTTGACCCCACGATCAAAAGCGCATACATCATACGATCAATAAAGGCGGTGACAGACTGTACACCTAGAACATGGAAAGGCGGGAAAAGCTGAAAAAGGGAAGGATTTCTGAATATTTTATTACTTTACTTATCTTCCCCTTCGTGTATATATCTTGATAAGACGTTTCATCTATCACTTACACTTATATTTCTCGAAACACTTAGCCAAAATTCTCTCTACCTTCGAAAATCACTCTGTTTTTAGCAAAAATGGCACCCAAATCATCTCAGTTTCTTGATCAAGCGAAATATCTGAAACCATATCTGCACCAAGACCTTTTCACAGTTCTTGATACCTTCGGGTTTCACAAACTGGAAAAGGCATTTGATCTTGTTCGCCAGTGCAAATGTTTTTACAACATCATCACATCACACCCTGTTCACTTCCTACCTAAGGATGTTGCCGCCTTCTATCTCTCATGGCAGGGAGAGAGGGGTGGACACGAGGCAACCATCAGGGTTAGCAAAGGGAACACTATTAGTAACACCTCTTATAACGTCATAAACATCATCAACGACGTTTATAAGTTGAAGGATGAAGGTGATAGCCTCGGCGATATAACCGAAGAACAGCTTTAAGAGGCTGTTGAAATGGTGATGATAGTACCCATCCGGTACATGAACAAGATGTTAACTCGAGCTCTTCTCGCTCCAGAATTCAGAATTCTATTCGAATTCGTACAGTGAATCTTCCTCAACCATAACGGATCATACGACCAGGACACTCCTGAGAAATTCAGGATCTTAGCGGCCGTGGTGCTCAACTTGCCAGTTAACTGGAGCAGGATTTTATTCAATCTCTTGGCAAAGGAGGCCAAGATGATTCTATTCGTGAAGGGAGGCTCCCCTGGCATAGAAGTTAAGAGAAGCAGCTTGAGACACTCAACAAAAATCAGCTTTATGCTGGAAACCTTCTTCCCTCATCACAAATGGGATATAATAACTGAGTTTAACTCCAGACTGCACTTTCCAAAAGACCAACATCAGATCGAAATGTCGATGGGTATTTCAGCCAACTTACTTGCAAGGGTGACTGACCCTGTGATTGCAAACGCACTGACTGAGATGGGTAGCTCTAACCCCATCTGGATTCCACCTTTGGCCCCAACTGAAAAGTCCACAAAATCCAAGGTTACAAAGGAGAAAC
>JAPKLX010000303.1:0-28447 GCA_026898415.1 Leonotis leonurus
AAGACTGGAATATATGACAGATATATTCCTAAGAATTTTGAGAAGAAAGAGATGAAACTCCACTACATGGAGCAAGGAAGCACAACTGTAAAAGGATATGGTCCAGTGCTCGACGATGAGGTACGATACACACCAGAATACGTGGAAATTGAGGAGAAGATAATAGAAAGAGTTTGTACCAATGTAAGGCACGAGGTTAGGATGGTTTTAGCAAGTTGCGGAGGAGTACCTTACCCTCAAATCCCCAATCGAACTCATAACCTCAAGCCTACCATGCTAGTACAGAGACAAACATCTATGCCAACTCCAGTACCTCCCGAAGCACAGTCTCATAACCTTAAGGGAAAACGTAAGAGAAATGCCAGTAGGGACGACCAAAGCTCAAGGGAACCCTGGAAAGGACAGACACCTTCCCATGACATTAAGAAGCAGAAACCAACTCCTCATGCTGGAAACTGCCAGCGAGAGTTCCCTCTCTGCTCTGAGTGCAAGAAGAAGCACGAAGGAGTATGTCGAGCTGGTATCGACGGATGCTACACGTGTGGCCACAAAGGACACCTTGCTAGAGGATGCCCCACGAAACAGCATGGAGCAAGCTCTAAACCTAATCAGCATACCCGAACTGTCCGGGCACAATCTCAAGCACGCCAGCAACAACAAGGGTTGCTACCAACCCCACACACATGGGATAATCAACAAAAGTGTTCTCCGTGTCCCAAATGCAAGAAGATGCACAGTGGTATATGCAGAGCGGGTAGCGACGAGTGCTATGTATGTGGTCAGAAGGGGCATTTCGCATGCCATTGTCCTACCAGACAGCAAGCGCAACCACTAAAAGCTATAGCTTATGCGATGAAGCAGAAGCAGCCTGAAAGAAATCAGGGAAACCTGACAGGTATGGAACACTTCCAATCGAGTAATGATCTTATGTGATAATTGAGTATTTCAATCTTTCTTCGTTAAAGCATACGTAGATAATTATTATGCTAAACCCAGAACTAGTAGAGATAACTACTAAAGTTCTTTACCTTTGCTCCAACCTAGATATGAACTTAGAATCACGAGAGGTTTTAGTAGATAACCTTAGCGTTGTTTCAATGAACAACGTGGACATAATTTTAGGAATGGATTGGCTAACTGAAAAGCTATGCCACGATCCTTTGCAATGAGAGGCAAATCTCATTCCAAACTCCCGGTAAGGAACCAACATGTTTCCATGAGATTTCTACGAATCGTAAAAAAAAAGCGGTTATCTCAGCACTGTAAGCTGAGAAACTAATGAGGAAAGGATGTTCGGCTTACTTGGTCCACTTAAGTGGAGAAATGGAGGATGAAAGGAGAATCGAAGATGTTGCCATTGTACGAGAGTACCCGGACGTATTCCTGAAGCATAACCGGGATTGCCACCGGATCGACAACTAGAATACACGATCAACTTGGAACCAGGATCGGCACGATATTCAAGGCACCATATCGAACGGCTCCTAAGGAGTTAGAGGAACTCGAGATACAACTCCAAGAACTTCTGGACCTAGGACCTAGTGTATCACCTTGAGGAGCACCTGTACTATTTGTAAAGAAGAAGGACGGAACACTAAGGATGTGTATAGACTACAGAGATCTAAACAAGTTGACACTCAAGAACCGATATCCTTTACCTAGAATAGACGACTTGTTTGATCAACTAAAGGGAGCAAGCATTTTCTCAAAGATCGATTTGAGATCGAGATACCACCAATTGAAGATTCGTTTAGGAGATATTCCGAAAACAGCTTTTCGAACCCGATATGGTCACTATGAATCCATAGTGATGCCATTTGGACTGACCAACGCAACCGCAGTATTTATGGATCTAATGAACCGAGTATTTCACCCTTACCTGGATAAATTTGTCTTAGTATTCATAGATGATGTTCTCATATACTCGAAGAGCGAAAGAGAACACGAAGAGCATCTAAGAATCACTTTGGAAACCCTCAGGAATGCATGATGTGCGTTTCGTTCCAACAGATGAGATCAACAGATTTATGGTGGGAAGCACATAGAAAGAATATGACCCATGAACCACTAGGAAAATTTACTTGGAAGAGTTCAAGATATGAATATACGACAAATATATTCCTTAGAGCTGTAGTAAGAAGAAAGAGATGGAATAATATAATCTAAGCAATGAAGGATACCTGTAACAGAATACGATCGAGTGTTCTGTGATATGGCACGATATGCGCCAGAACAAGTAGACACGGATGAGAAAATGGCTGAAAAGTTTTGTGCCGGTCTGAGGTACGAAAGTGGGATGGCATTGGCAAGCCATGGGGGATCGTCTTACACTAAATCCCTCAACCGAGCTCTTGACATTGAGGCTGCTATGCCAGGAGAAAAACATACAGCTACTGCAACTATGATGTCCGCCCAAACATATCTCAAGGCTTTAAAAGCAAGAGGAAATGGGAGGATAACCGGAACGATAGCCCATTTCAAAGAAACCATGGGAAGAGCAAACACGTTCCCAAGACTACGAGAAATAGAACCCGACCATTCAGAGAGGGAACTATTTAGAAAAAAAATATTTCTATTTGTCTCAAGTGCAAGAAGATGCACGGCGGAATATGTATAGCAGATAGCGACAGGTACTTTGTGTGTGGCCAGAAGAGGCACTTCACAAACTATTGTCCTACTAGACAGTAAGGAACAGGCGTAAGGTCTAATCAGACAGCGACGGACCAGCATATCCGAGCAATTCAGGCTCAACCCCAAAAATATCAGCAACCTCAGTAGTTACCACCACCCCCACCACTACCACCTTAGTACCAACGAGGCAAACATTAGAAACAGCCATGACAGACCAAGCTTATGCAATGAAATAGAAATAGTCTGAAGAAAATCAGGGAAACCTGACAGGTATGGGCACCCTCCTCAACACACCAATAATTATTTTGTTTGATACTGGAGCGTCCCATTCTTTCATTGCTTAAACATGTGTAGAGAACATAAGACTGGAACTAGAACTAGTAGAGACAACTTTAAGAGTTCTTCACCGTTGGGAGGAACTACTACTCTCACACATTCTTGCTCTAACCTAAGTTTGGATTTAGGATCACTTAAGTTTTAGCAAACAACCTTAGTGTAATCTCAATGAACGACGTGAACATAATCTTAGGAATGGATTGGCTAGCCGAAAACTATGCCACGATCCTTTGCAACGAGAGACAAATATCTGTCAAAATCCCAAGAAAAAGAACCCACAAGTTTCCACGGGATTACCATGAACCGGAAGAAGGCAGTTATCTCAGCACTGCAAGCTACGAAGCTAGTAAGGAAAGTATGTTCAGCATACTTGGTTTACTTGAAGGAAGAAGTAAAGGAAGAAAGAAAACTGGAAGATGTAGCCATTGTACGGGAATATCCAGATGTATTTCCAGAAGAACTACTAGGATTGCAACCAGATAGGCAATTAGAGTTCACAATTGATCTGGAACCAGGATCAACTCCAATATCCAAAGCACCTTATAGGATGGCCCCTAAAGAGTTAGAAGAACTCAAGATACAACTCCAAGAACTATTGGACTTAGGTTTCATCAGACACAGTGTATCACTTTGGGGAGCACCTGTGCTTTTCGTCAAGAAAAAGATGGAACTCTAAGAACGTGCATAGACTACAAAGGTTTGAACAAGCTGACACTCAAGAATCGATATCCTTTACCAAGGATTGACGACTTGTTTGATCAACTTAAGGGAGCATGTGTCTTCTCAAAGATAGATTTGAGATCAGGATACCATCAACTGAAAATCCGACCGGAAGATGTTCCTATGACTGCCTTTCCAACCCGGTATGGTCACTATGAGTTTCTAGTGATGCCTTTCGGATTAACCAATGCACCACAGTGTTCATGGACCTGATGAACCGTGTGTTCCACCCTTACTTCGACAAGTTATCTTGGTCTTTATAGATGATGTCCTTATCTATTCGAAGAATGAAGAAGAACATGATAAACATCTAAGAATTTCCTTAGAAACCCTCAGAAACGAGAAGTTATATGTTAAATTCAGCACGTGTGAATTTTGTCTTAGAGAAGTAATGTTTCTTGGACACATTGTGTCGTCTGAAGGAATCAAGGTAGATTCCATCAAGATAGAAGTTGTACGAGAATGGAAGTCACCAACGACTCCAAATGAAATCAAAAGATTCTTAGGATTAACTAGATACTATCGGAGATTCATCGAAGGATTCTCCAAGATAGAGGACCAATGACACAACAACTACGTAAAGGAATCAAGTTTAAGTGGTCTCTAGAATGTGAAGCCAGTTTTCAGCTTTTGAGAGAAAAGTTGACTACCGCCCCGATACTGGCAATCCCAGAACCCAACAAAGAGTATGTAGTCTATATGGATGCATCCAAGAACGGATTATGATGTGTATTGATGCAAGAAGGAAAAGTCATAGCATATGCATCACGAAAACTAAGACCACATGAACTGAATTAACCAGCTCACGATTTGGAGTTAGCTGCCGTAGTGCATGATCTGAAAATTTGGAGACACCACCTCTATGGAGTTCGGTGTGAAATTTTCACACATCACAAGAGTCTCAAGTATTTTTTTTCTTTCGAGCAGAAAGACCTTAATATGAGATAGAGAAGGTGGCTCGAATTAGTGAAGGATTACGAATGTGGTATAAATTATCACCCAGGAAAAGATAACGTAGTAGCTGATGCCGTAAGTCGTAAAATTTTTCCAAAGCTTGCATTACTTCTAACCCAAGAGAATAAACTCATAAAAGAGTTTGAGAAAATGAACTTGAAAATGTTACCAGCACCCGAGACAGTGGAAGAAATTATTCACTTTGATAGTAGAGCCTTACTTGAGAAATAGAATTTTAGATACTCAAAGGAGTGATGAAAATTTTAAGAAGATACATTTGAAAGTGAGAAAGGATGATGCTACAGGATATCACGAATAAGTTGATAATGTCATCACCTTGAGGGAAGACTATGTGTCCCACATAGTGTAGAACTTAAAGAAGAGATCATGAGCGAAGCACATGATACACCGTATACCGCCCACCCAGGATGTACGAAGATGTACCAGGATTAAAAAAAATAAAATAATGGGACGGTATTAAGATGGATATAGCATTATTCTTAGAGAGATGTTTAACTTGCCAGCAAGTGAAGGCAACTGCATCAATGATTTTATGGCAAATTGCAACCATTAGAAATTCCAGAATGGAAATAAGAGCATATTGTTATGCATTTTTGCTACCGGATTATCCAGATCTAAACACAGAAATACTGCCATTTGGGTAATCATAGATCGTCTCACAAAATGTGCTCACTTTGTACCTATAATTATAACTTATAGGTTTGACAAGTTAGCTCAGTTGTATGTTCGTGAGATCATACGATTACATGGCGTACCAGTGTCAATCACCTCAGATCGAGACTCAAAGTTTACATCCAGATTCTGGATGAGTCTCCAGAAAGAATTAGGCACAAGGTTGACCTTTAGTACTGCATTCCAACCTCAAACTGATGGACAATCGGAGAGAACCATTCAGATTCTAGAAGACATGTTGAGAACAGTGGTTCTCGACAGAGGAATAAGTTGGGAAGCGATACTATCACTAGTCAAGTTTGCCTACAACAATAGCTATCAGGAGACCATAGAGATGGCTCCATATAAAGCACTATATGGAAAGAAATGTAGATCACTACTCTATTCAGACGAGGTATGATGAAAGAAAATGAATATGTATATGAACTCAAATGTACTCTAAGATGCATTATCACAAGCGTAAAAGAACATAGAACGATGGATTAGTAGGGGTTATCTATTATCCCGATGAACATATATGTTCAGTAAGATGAATGAACCGAAATACATTAGAATGAGAGGGACTCCGGGGATATGCAGGAATGAGACTGCATATCCAAAGAGAGCTTAAAAGATATGGTCAAAGAATGAAGGACTCGAAGGAGCAGTGACCCCAAGATGATTTCAACGAATGACATTATATGATTAGTGACACAATCATGGTCACCTTATTCGGTAGTATACCTCAACGAAGATTCGATTCGGCTATTGATTTATTGCTAGATTTCTTAAAGAGTTATAACCCGAACGATGCGTGAGTTCAGTTCACGAGTAGCAAGTTTCGGTTTCAGTTTAATAAGTGAGATTCAGTTCCAGTAGAACGTAGAGAATAAGGGAGTTCAATTTCAGTTTCAGTTTCATTTTCAGTTCAGTGGAACGTAGAAAGTTTTAGTTTAGTTCAGTTTTAGCTCAGTTCATTCAGTTCAGTTCAGCTCATTCAATTCAGTTTAATTCAGTTCAGCTCATTTAATTCAATTCAATTCAGCTCAGCTCCTAGTCAAGAAAACTATTGAAATATTATCCCTGAACCTAAGTATCTTTATGACTGAGAAGTGATTGTGATGGGCCTGATCACCCCATGTGATCAAGAAGATCTCAGTAGTTGTCATTCTGGTCTCCGGACCCTAAAGCTCAGCATTTTTTTTTAAATTTAGTTGGGTTCCTTTCTTTTCTATTTAATATTTAATCGGTTGACGTCTGTCTCTAAACAGTTGACCAACCCTCGCTTAAGTTATCATGAGAGATGATGGAACCACATGATTGATAAGCTATCACAATAAATTTCCTTAAACCTTCGGAACTAAGACGTATTCGGTATATAGCTATCTAAGTACCATGATTACAGTTTTGAGATTTTATATGCTGAGGACATATAGTAAGTGCTAACATTAGGTATGTATATGGTAACGTGGGTTGTCTCCATGTTAACGTATGTCACTTCGAAGAAGGGATAAAGTTTAGAATGAAGATAAGAATGAGGTTCCTTATGATGAAAGTGAAGTTACGCTTATGCCGCCACATCAGAGAAACGGCCATCCTTCAGTGGATGTGCAACCCAGTGACGCAGAACTATGAGTCAAAGTTCTGGAAAGAAATAGAGTAATGATTAGAGTGATATCTTCTCGCAGTTAGAGAGATACACTAAGTTATGATATAATGTTCATCGATAAAGGTGCTCGATGGGATTCGTTCCGGAGTACAAGTATGTTAAGTTACTCGACGGGATTCGTTCCGGAGTACAAGTATGTTAAGTTACTCGACGGGATTCATTCCGGAGTACAAGTATGTTAAGGTGCTCGACGGGATTTGTTCCGGAGTACAAATATGTAAAGGTGCTCGACGGGATTCGTTCCGGAGTACAAGTATGTTAAGTTACTCGACGGGATTCGTTCCGGAGTACAAGTATGTTAAGTTACTCGACGAGATTCGTTCCAGAGTACAAGTATGTTAAGGTGCTCGACGGGATTCGTTCCGGAGTACAAATATGTAAAGGTGCTCGACGGGATTCGTTCCGGAGTACAAGTATGTTAAGTTACTCGACAGGATTCGTTCCAGAGTACAAGTATGTTAAGGTGCTCGACGGGATTTGTTCCGGAGTACAAATGTGTAAAGGTGCTCGACGGGATTCGTTTTGAAGTACAAGTATGTTAAGTTACTCGACGGGATTCGTTCTGGAGTACAAGTGTGATAAAGTTGCTTGACGGGATTCGTTCCGGAGCATAAATGTGATAAAAGAATGCAAGGAATAGAAACGGTCCCAAAACGGAATAAAGCGATTTATATAAGTCGAGATGAATGTTAAAGAAGTGCAAGAGAGATAAGAGGAGAATGATATCGCCCTGGGTGTCGATATGAGTTATGTAGAAAAATCCGTATCTATTTCTGGATTGGAAGTTTCAAGAGTTATTGAATGAGTAGTTTTCAGAAATGTTACCCCTTGAGATTAGCAAATTTCGGGATGAAATTTATGTTAAGGGGGATAGAATGTAACACCCGAGTATTTTATACCTGGCTTATAGGTGTTTAAAAATCCCAAGAATAAATTTTTGGATTAAAATCTTTATTTTGAAGCTTGCTGCCAAGTTTTAGCGAAAACGAAGACCAAATCTCCGCTCTTTCGAGAACCGGCTTATACTTTTATAACGGGTAACAAGAGCAAATAGGGGATTCATTCGAAATTTAGATATTTTGAAATTTAGATATTTAGATATTTTGAGGGGATATTTAGAAATATCTAAGAGGCGAAATACGGGATTTATTCGAATGCCCGGATTTGAAGTCCGAGCCGAGATATGGACAAAACGCGATAATTTACATACACTTTTATCACGATACGGACCATACGAGGAAACTTTATTTTCGCCGTCAGTGAATAGTAGAACCGAGAACTCGAGAAATCGAGAAAACTCCTATTGTTCGATGTTATAGCACGAGTAATGAGAAAATTCCCGAGAAGTTTAATAAAATTTAATTTCAGAAGAAACGGAGTTTTAAATTGATATTTATCAAGAAATCGAGAAACAAGCATTTTCTCGATTTACGTGCAATTCGATCAGGCCAAACCCCGACTTTAGTTCACGAGAGACGAAGATGTTTTAACGAGTAAGAAAGACGAGTGTGTTGATTCCCGTTTCAACCGAGATAGATAAATAACAAAGAACCAGATCGAAAATATCTAGGAGGCGAAAAGACGGTTTGGACCCCGGATATTTAGATATTTTGAGGGCAACTTTTGTGGCCTATAAAAGACCACAAAGTCACCCCCAATTCATTATTTACGTGAGATTTCAGCAGCCTCATCTCTCACTTATGCGTGAGCAAGAAGAAGAAAAAAAAAGGAAGGAGTTTTGCTCCGATTTTCATCCCGTTCGTCTCGTTTTTCCGATTTCTTTGAAATCTAATCCGATAGAAAGGTAATCCTCGATCTTATCTACATTTCTACGATTTTTTTCACGACCCCATTTTACTTCTCTAAGTAAAATTGAGGAAAACGTGACTAACAGGGAAAAACGGATAATGAAACGAAACGAAAGCGTGGATAAAAGGATGAAACGTGGAACGTACAACAAAGAGGAAGATTTCGATAGAGTTGTGCGTCATCAAAATCCAATACATCAACAACATTCTAAAGTTCGAGTTAACAGAGTTTATAACACATCTAGAAAACACGGAGAACGAGTACAAGTCTGAAAATACATGGTTCGACACGAATAAGATAACAGTTAAGTTCTTAAAGCTTAAATAAGTCTGGCAACGGAAACTGGATCAATATCTGGATTTACATGTATGACGACACATAAATCACCGAGAGTAAAACAACAAGAGTTTGACAAAAACCACCGCTGAGCCTTCCACTTCGTCATCACGACTTAACCTGCACATTTATAAATATATGTAGGGCTGAGTACGAAAGTACTCAGTAAACACATGCCGAAAGCACATTCGTACTGATATATTTGCAATTGCCGTAACACAGTGCAACATATGGATTTTCTCACTAAAGAACCTATGTTCACTAAATTCTTGTGATCTTAAAAGTTTGACTGCGCAGTCTAAGTTCTGGAGTAATCATAAATATCTGCAATTCTGTGTGTCGGGAAGTGGCCACTTTCCGCGAACACTGAACCGGCCAACCCTCTAAGATGACTCACAGTTCTGGTGTACACTAACCTTAAAAGATATAAATCTTTAAAGGTCCGAAATCGATTAATTGTTCAACAGATACGCATCATACCAAAATATAAATAATTTTGACAATGCAATATTTCATAATATTTTAAATTCTAGAGCATTCTAAACGAAAATCATACTTTGGTACAACGCATGCGATTTTATTTATAAAAGAAAGCCTACCTGATATGTTTCCTCGTCTAACGAAATGCTGATGTAGATCGATTGGACTTCTCTTTCGCCGAACCTTAATCGTAATTAAGAGGAAAATACTCATTGTGAGTATATAATTTATTTCATCTAAAATGAAATATTATTCTATTATTCTCTAAATTATTCTAATCTTCCCACTCGATTAGTATTCGAGTGCTTAATGATTTCTATAGCCAAAAAATATTACTACTAATTTCATAACTTAATTGATCTAGATTATGGGATTAAATCTAACTATTAATAACCAATCACTTTAATTTCTAACTAAAAGATTAATTTTAATAAATCAATATTTTAGGATAACTCAATCCATTTTTAATACACAATCTGGGCCCACTATTCACAATTAAGAGGCCCATATTTATATAAAATCGAGTCCAATCTTTACATCAATAATTTAGCCCAACAGGTTTAATTTGCTGGCCCATCTGATTTATTAATTCTGGCCCAATCATTTTATTATGCCCGGCCCGCCAGATGAATTCGACCCGGCCCGTGTTGCCCTTCTTGATTATTCCTCCTAACCCTAAACATTATTCACCCAGCCGTTTCCTTCACTCTTCTCCTTCTCGCTTCCGTCTCTCTCTCAATCACAGAGACAACTATTGTTCTTCTTCTGCTTCTGTCGCTCTCCCTATGCCTCTCTCGGCTCTCTCTACTTCCTTTCTGTTCTCATTGCCTTTCTATTTCGATTTCTCGGCTGCTGCTCGCCTTCTTTCGGTTGCTGCAACGGCGAAGTTCTACTCCCCTGCAACTTCAAGGTAGAATCCCCCCCCCCCCTTTTCCTTATACCTTTCAACTTGTATTTGTTTTTGGTTTAGGAATTTCTGTTCTTGCATGTTTAGATTTAGGTCTTATTCTGAATTTGTTCTAAAACTCCCTAAATCCTTACTTTCTGCCTTCTCTCTCGATCTGTAGCAGAAGTTCGTCGGTGATGAGCTCGTCAGAGCTGCTTCGATACTGCAGGCCTTGGTTTCTTCTTTTACAGGTAAGCTTTTAGTTTCTTATTTTCTCATGTACGTTCTTTTTCTCATTCTCAGTTTGGTTTCAAAATTTTGCAAGTCTGAGTTTCGAGTTTGGGTGAAATTTTGGAATCCTTGTGTTTGAGATTTTAATTCTTTCAATTTCTGTATGGTTACAACTCTTTCAAATTTCTGATTTTTTTACAAAAAGGCCAGACCCTGGTTTTATTTTGTATTTGGGCCTGACTCCTCTTCTATTATGGGTTGGGACAAAATTTTGGGAAGGAAGAAGCTTCAGTTTGGTTAAGGGTTTTAAATTCTAATGTGTCTATAGTTTTAATCGAGTTCTGACTTTGTGTTGTTCTTATTCTGACTGAGGAATATATTGCTTCGCTGGTCTTATACTGGTTGTTCGTTGGAAGGGTTCTGGAGGTTGGTTGTCATATGAGGTAGTTTCTATTTTAAATTCTGAGATTTATTTATCTTTTGAGTTGGTTTCTTATTATGGAGGTAAGCAAGTACTACTTATGTTCTGGAAACAGAATATGATAAACATAAGCTTTAGTTCTAAAATCAGAACTATACGCATAAGTATTTATGTGTTCTATTCTTGAATCTGCATGCATATATATGTGTGTGTTCTGGAATCTATGAGTTATTTTCTAAGCAATAAGGATCTAAAAGCTTCTCAGTCTGCTAACTTTAATCACTGAACCTAAAACCTAATCAATTCTTTTAGCAAGTATTCTGCTTAAAGGGACAGTATGTTAGCTTTTAAGAACCAGTTTAAGGCTTCAAAACTTGAATCTTAATTTCCCCCAGTGTCTTAAAATTTTCAGGCTAGGCATAAAATCTCTTTTCCATTCTAACTCTTAAATATAAGTAAGAGAGCTTACTTTTTCTCTAGGCTTCGGCTATGAAATCTCCCAGTTGTCTTCTGAGAAGAAAGAACAAAAACTGATTTAAGCAACAGCTAAAACCTATAAAATCTGAATGCTTAACACCTTTAATTACCTTAGGGCTCCTTAGAAATCTTGGGGTTTAGGATATCTTGAGATGCTTCTTAACTTGGGTTGGAAATGGCTAAGAAAACTCTTCTGGGGAGGTGAGTGCTGCTGCGTGGATAATGGAAGTGAAACTGAGTGTTAAGGTAATATATGTGGGAGAGTGTTTTCTTCGTTTGGGTTGGTTTGTAACGTAAGAGTTCTTGTAAGGTAGAGAAGTGTTTAGCTTCTGTAGTATAAGCAGTAGAACTGCTGTTATCTCTATCATATAAGTCCCCTAAATTACTCACTCTATTCATCTATGTCACAGCTATAAACTCAAGTGTGGTATTACTATGCTTCTGATTTTCATTGACTTCTGAATACATATTAATGGGGTGATATCTTTGGTGTAGGTGTGAATCTGGGAGAGTTGAAGGAGTGCAGCTCGACTGCTGCTTTGTTTCTTCCCTCTTCCTTGCCTTTACTCTTTCTGTTTTTCTCTTTTCTTTCATAAGTATGATGTAACAGAATGTGTAGTCAAGGGTGCAGTATAGTTAGTTCTCCCATTACTTCTTGGAGAACAAATCTATCGGCCGATTTTGTTGTTGTTGTTGTTCCTTTCTTTTACCTAGTAACTCTAGATGCATACTATGTCTTTACTATTTCTACTGCACATTGTTGACAGGTTGGAACAAGAATCTCTAAGCTGTAAATATATATATTTACACACGTATTTTTTTTTCTATTGCAAGGGAATTTGCATTTTAGTATAACCTGGTTCATAATGCAAATAAAGACATTCTATATCATGCCATTGATTTCATTTCTATTCTCCAAATATAACTAAAGTACATTTTATCATTTTCGAAACCTCAATAATCAATATACCAATCTTATAAGTATACAACTTCACTTGTATTAATATAATCAACTAATTAATAATAACACAACCCCTAATCCTTTCACATATCGTTTCTTTATTAATGCTAAACATATATCCTCTATAGTATATAATCACACTACTAATTTGTTTATGCCTCTTCTAGATAATTTAATTATCTCATAGAACTCCAACTATCGATCATGCACTGAAACTATTTATTTAGTTCGTCTTTTTAATGATCTCATCATCGAACGAGCTTGCATAAAGTCTATTATTCGACAAAGACTATAAGGTACACAAAAATAATTTCTACTAATATCAATTAGTAATTCGACATTTTAATATATACAACGAAATTTTATTATCGCGATTTCTGATACATGATAATTAGGAAAACTTTTACGGTTCATTACAATTTTATTTTCATGTTTTGAACTTGATGAAAAAGTGAAATAGGGGCTGCCCTTTTCGATTTTTATCGAGCCGAGCCCGAATTGAAAAATGTTGAGAATTAATATTGCTCGTATGAGTTAGATAAACATGTGTTTTAAGTTTCAATAAAATCTAAGCATGTTAGGTTTTGAGAAGTTAACTTGAGCTCGTCGTTTTATATGTTTTTGATTTTTCTCGGATGAATAGAATAGACGAGCATGTATGTAGGTTAAATACGAGTATTATGTGAATTTACGAAAATAAATCGAGCATGTTTAAAAAAAAAGAGAAAGGGGCGACAGTTCTGCCCGGGTTTTTTTTAGTCGTTTTAAGTAAAGAATGAGTAGAATTTTTAACATAATAAAATACTAGATCGAGTTAGGAGTAATCTCCTACTTGAATCACCCCGTTTCGTTGTGTTTTCGATTTGTTATGGATTTTTCAAAATGGTTGCGCAAACTGCCAATTCCAGCGAAAATCTAGAAATTTATCTAACTTTAAAAATTCGTGAAAAATAGAGTAAAATGATTTTATGTGTTTTGTCTTCGGATTATAAAACTTTACGATGTTATGGTAACTTTAAAGTTTGATTCGTTACAATTGAAATTATTTCCAATTTATTATGATTTTTCAAAGTCAACTGCTCATTTAGCTGGAACAGGTGTTGAGCATGTTATGAATTTATCGGATTTTTCCGTCAAGTGTGCAAAAATTGAAATAAGTTAGTAGCCGATTTTTCCGTTATGTTGGATAATCGAGCCGCATATTTTCGTATGAGATTTATAATCTCATATTATGATTTATGAGCATGAAAATGAGTTTTTCCCCGATTTTAAGTTTTTAATCGGAGTTGGCCGTTCGAGAGCATGAAAAGTGTTATGTGATGTTTTATTTAACGAACGTGATTTATTATAGGTTTATATCATTGTATTAAGTTTCACGATATTCATAGATGTTTTGATCATAGACGAGCATGAGTGCTGAGAAATGATCAAACATCAAGTTAAGTGTTTAATTAAAGTGCAAACATGGCTTGATTAGAAATCATCGAACGACCCTTCTAGAATTTAAATCTAAAACTCGAACGATTGCCGAGTTAAAAGAACCGAGAATAATTCTCAAATAACAAAGGATAATAATTCCTTACACTTAGAGAATATTAGATGCGCTCGAAAATGTTATCTCACTTGAGTTTTCTTTAAAGGGTACGACAAAAGTTCAGGACCGCAGTTCGAGAAAGAAGCAGTCATCAGTCAAGACGATCCAAGTAGACTTTCTATTACAAAGAAAATTATGTGTGCACGTATACTATTTATGTTATTTTCGAAAGGATTTCAAATGGAGAAGATATGTTTCAAAGTATTGTCTTGCCGAAATGATTTATGTTTTGTATGAAGCCTATCTGGTTAAGGTTCTAATTATGAAATCGAATTCGGGTTCCAGTGGGCAGGCAACCCCACTCGAACTAGTGTACACAAGTAACCGTGAGTCATCGATCGGGTTGGCCGGTTAAAGGACCGTGAGTCATCTTAGCGGGTTGGCCGGTCAGGTGTCCGTAGAAGGTGGCCACCTTCTCGGTACCCATAAAGAACAGATATGGTATAATACTAAAGAACTTAGACAGCTGTCGAACTCAAGATCTTTCACAAAGAGAATTTAGTGAACGTAGGTGCGTTTAAAGACAAAAATCCCTATATTTCACTCTTACGGCATTGACAATTATATATGTAAGTATGCGATTTTGGCATGTGCCTACTGAGTACATTTGTACTCAGCCCTGCATGTATTTATAAATGTGCAGGTTGAGACGTGATGAAGGGAGATGCTATGGCGGGCTTGTCAGTCTTTTATTTAAAGTCTTGGGTGTCTACGTGTCTTCATACACGTAGACTTATGTCGATCCTTATTCCGCTGCAAGAGTTTCCATCAGTTTTTGTTTGGCGAAGTTGCCAATTGTGTAAATTAACTCTGTGTCTAAACTGAACTCAGTTATCGAATTACCTTTCATTTCAGTCAAAGCTTTCAAGGTTCCACTTTATCTTTATTTATCTATTCTATAGTCGCGCACCCGGACTTTGCCATAAGGGCGGAGGACGGGGTCGTGACAAAATATATGTAATGTGATTTTTTACCAATACATTCTATATACGATAAATAATATCTACTTCTTATAATGTATCAATTTTTATTACTTTTTAAAAAAATTATTGCATTTTTAATAATAATTTTTTTATAATTCATCAATATATAATATTCTAAAATTTATATACTCCCTCCGTCCTTTAAAGAGTTTAACGCTTTGACTTGCACGGGTTTTAAGAAAAATTGTTGACTTAGTGTATGATGTGTAAGAAGTGTAATAAGTGTAGTTAGAAATGTGTGCTGTGAGTGGAGATTGAGTCCCACTTATATTTAGTTAGAAATAGATTAAGTGTACAATAATCCATAGTTAACAATTTAGACAATTTAAATTTAATTTTAATCATTAATGATTTAATATGATTTTATTAAAGCTAATTTAATTTGATTAATGATTTAATGATTAATCTGATTTTAATTTTAATGATTAAATTGATTTAACAAATTCTGATTAATATGATTAACTTAAAGATTAATTTAGAGGCTGTAATTAATTAATCAGATTAATTAATTAAAGTAAATAATCAAACTGCGTAATTAAAGCAAGAAACCAACTGCATAATTATGTTCCAACTGTACAGATGAAAAAGGAGTGAGGAAGGCGCTGAACAAAAATTAAGAGGCAAATTAAGGAGGGAAAATTCAAACCAAATTTTTGTTCTTACAAATGCTTAAGTAGCAAAATCAGTCCTTACAATTGCATTTAACTCTCTTCTCAACCCCTCTTACAAAAGCTGACTACCCAAAAGCAAAAGAGCATTAAATATGTCTACAACTATAACTGTTAATAGGAAAAAGTTGAGTGACGAGCAAAGAAATAGGATTGGGCAGTGCTTGTTGATGCATCTTGATGGGGAAGATTTGAGGCGTGGAACAGTAATTGAAGTTGCCTCCACCTTCACAGTCACTAGACAGACTGTGTGGAGGATGTTTAGTACGTTTATGTTATGTTTTTGGTCTTCATGTCGTTTTGTTTAGAGTATTAGATTGTTTATTTTCATACTCTTTTTAGTTTGTTTTTACGCCGGTCGTGTGTTTTCGTGCTTTGGATGTAGGGTGAGGAAATGAGAGAAGAATGGAGCTGGAAGTGTTTTCTTGTGCGTCGCCATGCAAAATTGAGAAAATCGGATGGGATCTTGTTAGGAGTCACGGTCAAAAGACGAGAGGAGAAAGAACGTGAGAGCATGGTCATACGCAAAATTGTTGCGTTTTGCGCAACAATTTTGTTTTGGCTCGTTCTTCTTCGTTACAACTCCAAATTTGGATCCGTCTACGGCTAGAAATTCCTATCGAGACAAGCTTCAATTCTTCATTTTCAAAGTTTTCGTATTTTGCACAGGCCAGCGGTCGCTGGGCCTGTGCTGCAGCAGCGGACAGAGACTGCAAGCCAGCGGCCGCTGGCTAGCAGTTGCAGGTGGATTTTTAAGTCTTTTGGGCGTCATTTTCAGTATTCTCTCTCACCACCTATGTAAAATTGATAGAACTTCTTCAACATACTTTTTATTGCTTTCTTAGTTTAGTATGTTGTGAATTCCGATGGATTGAAGTGGAATCCGAGTTTGGATCCTTACGTTTCAAGTAGTAAGCTTCCTTTCTATGGTTTCCGTTTGTGATTCTACCATGTGGGTGTTTATGTTCTTATTTGATATTTGATTGATGTATGCTCGTTGATTAACTTGTTTTGTATGGAAATTAGTGCTTGATCACCATTAATTTCATATGTATAAGTTAAGTAGACTGATCATCTGCTTGACAGGAGACCTAGGGTTAATCAACATTTTTCTTAATCGAAAATGTGAGAATAATAATTTATATAAGATTAAGTAATTACTAAAGGTGTGAACTGTATATGAAAGTTAAGATCATGGCTTAGTGTATTAATACGAAAGTAATTTGATAGGCAACCTTTAGTGTGCTTGATCGAGTATGAATGCATGATCAATTAGACATTGAATAGGAATTAAACACCTGGTTCTAAAGCTTCAATCTGTTGGTATTCATTTTTAATTGCTTTTGATTTATTTATTATTATTATATCTTATGGTCATAGTATGTTTATGATTTCCCTTTTCTTGTTTTAATAACACTTAGGATTAGAGCCGCCCTGTTAATCTTTCCATCGAGATCCGACCGAGGTTAGCTTGCTACATGCAATCGACCTCGTAATAATTTGCGAGAACCTAGAGTACACACTTTAGGCTAAATAAAGGATTTGGAAAGCTACAAAGGGCCAACTTACTCTTCACCTGGCTGTCCACGTACAAAGCAAGCAAAAATGATGTAAACATGTTGATAAAAAGCAAATAGATGAAGAGGCAGTTAGGGCACTTACATATCTTGAGAGATCTTCTATTAGGAAGTTGACAAATAAATTAGGTGTGAGTAAGACCTTGGTAGGTTGCTGGGTGAAAGAAAAATAGATAAGAGCTCACACAAGTGCAATCAAACCTACATTAACTATGCAAAATAAGATAGGTAGACTTAGATGGAGTATGAGTCACCTAGATATAAGGGCAGGCTGTGGAGGTGTGAAGTATCATAGCATGCATAATGTTGTGCATATAGATGACAAGTGGTTCTATATGACAAAAGCAAGTGATAGGTACTACTTGCTTCCAAATGAGATTGAACCACACAGAAGTTGCAAGTCAAAGAGGTTCATTACCAAAGTTATGTTTATGTATGTCGTAAGTAGGCCACACATTTCAGAAGATGGAACTGTTTTATTTGATAGGAAGCTTGTAATTTTCCCATTCACACACTTAGAAGCTGACAAAAGGAACTCCAAAAACAGAAAGAAAGGGACAATAGAGACCAAAGGAATCCAATCCATTACAAAGGATGTAATCAAAGACTGCATCATAAGCAAGGTATCCATTTACTGGTTTTCAGATTTAAAAGAAAGGTGGGGTGTTTTCAGATTTTGTGCTAAGTTTTTAAAAACAGAAGTTCAGTTTACAAAAAATTTGATTTAGCACAAACATTCATCATTAAACATGTGCAGTATCTGTATCAGTATCAGTTCAGTATCAGTTCATCATTGATTTAGCACAAACATTCATCATTAAACACTTAGTACTCAATGCATCACTGGTTTCATTTTGCATATCATACCTTCAATCAAAGCAAAATGGCCAGAAAATGCATCAAAGCACATCATCATTCAACAGGACAATGCCAAACCACATATAGCAACTACTGATCAAGAATTCATTAATGCAGCTAATTCAGATGGATTCAAAATAAGCTTAGTTTGTTAACCACCAAACTCACCAGATTGCAATATCAATGATCTAGGATTTTTCAAAGCTATACAGAGCTTACAAGATAACAAAGTGTGTAAATGTGTTGATGATCTAGTTAAGAATGTGGAAGAATCATTTCAAGAACTGACAACAATCACACTCAACAATGTCTTCTTGACACTGCAAGGTTGCTACACTGAAATAATGAAGGATAAGGGAGACAACAGCTACAAGATACCACATATGGAAAAATGAAGACAAGCAAGGGCATGAACACTTCCAATTTATCTTGAGGTGGAAGAGGACTTGATAAGGAAATGCTTGGAGTACTTAAGCAGGTTAAAGAACAGTGGAGGTGCTAAGTACAACATTGACAGCTTGGTCAATGCTCTTGGAGAACAAGGTTGATGTTTAGGCAGTGGTTTAGTGGATAGGGGTTAGGCAGTGGTTTTTGGATAGGTTTAGAACAAGGTTGATGTATAGACAGTTTGCAAATAGCTTTTGGATAGAGTTTATAATTTTAGTTTTTTTGGATAGGGTTTACAAGATAAGCAATTGCATTGATGGATGGTAGTTGTTTAGCATGTAAACACTTATTTTGCCACATATTTTGGGTTATTAAAGTCTCAGCACATTTTGTATGCATCACAGACATTTATTAAAGCACTGAAACACACAAGACCACTATAATCAACCTTGAAAAACCACATCACAAATAAGAAAATGGTGAAAACACCCTTAAATATACCTTAAACATGTAGATCATCATCATAGGGTTTTGTCTCCAAATACACATCACAAATAAGAAATGCAGTGCAGGCATGATAATAGACTCTAGGGTTTCATGCTGAACATAACCTCACAAAAGGCAAGAACAAGTGCAATATCTGTATCAGTTCAATGTCACATAAGATGTAAGAACAAGTGCAGTATCTGTATCAGTTCAAGCACACAAGGCAAGCACAGATCACAAGAGGCAACAAGAGGACAAGAACAAATCACAAGTGTAGTATCTGTATCACAAGAGCACAACAGACCAATAACAGATCACAAGAGGCAAGCACAAGTGCAGTATCTGTACATATCACATCAAGAGGCCAAGAACAGATCACAATGATCAAGAACAGAGCACAAGAGGCAAAGAACAGATCACATAAGCTCACACAAGTGCAATATCTGAACATATCACATCAACCCCAAGAACAGATCACAAATGTCAAGAACATAGCTCAACTAGCCAACTACGCCCAAATCACATATCACAAAAGACCAACTACGCCCAAGAACAGATAACAAGGGGCCAACTATGCCCAACAATAGATCAGTAAAGGCCAACTAACGCCCAGATCACAAATCAGTAACAGCAGGGGCCAACTACGCCCAAATCAGTAACATTCAGCTACAAGAGTATATTTGCCTCCTTACCAAAGAGAAAATGAACAACCATGGGTTGCCAGATTCCAACGAGCTCTTTGAACCACTTCTTCTTCTCCTCCGACCACTCTCGATTCTCAGGCGCCTCAGAATCTAGGGTTTCCTCCATCATCAAATCTGGAGGCCGAGTTGGCTTAGATCTTAAGATCTAAGCAGATCTTAAGATCTAAGCCAATCTCTCCTGCCATAGGTGTTTTCTCCACAATTGTATCAAAATCGCCAAAAAAATGGGATGGTTCCATCCACTGCTCAAGGTAAAGGGATTGGGTAGATGTAGCAATTTCTACATCAGATTGAGATAAGTGAAGAGAGCTCGAAGGAGAAGCGAAGGATGGTGATTTGGAATCATCCATAAGAGAGCTCGAAGGAGAAGTGAAGGGTTCCATCGAAGAACTAGGGTTTCAGATTTCACAGAGAAAAACGAAGAGAGTAGAACAGTCGAGAAGAGAGGCAAGAGGTTAGTCGAGAAGAGAGACATAATGATTAGGGTAACACTTAGTATTAGTGGATTAGGGTTAGGTTAGTATTAATGGATTAGGTTAGTGTTAGATTAGTTTTAATTGGACTGGGTTAGCTTTTTAAATGGGTTGGGTTAAGAAATTAGTCAAAAAAAATAATGGGCCCACATATGGCAATTTTGAAAATAAGACAACTTTAAAGGGTAAAAGGGAGAAAATACTATGTCCCAAAATAGAAACTTTCAAGTGTTAAACACTTTTGGGGACGGCCTGAAAAGGAAATTCATTAAACACTTTCGTGGACGAAGGGATATTATAAATAAATTACGGTAAATAATATTTTCTTCTTATAATAGTATCAATTTATATTACTTTTTAAACAAATTATTGCATTTTTAATAATAACTTTTTATAATTCATCAATATATAATATTTTAAAATTTATATTTACAAATCATAGTGTATTTTCCGTCAATTTTCGACAGGTTATACACTAATTATATATAAAAATAAGCACCACTCATGCAATAATTATCATGCCTGCACAATTCATAGAGACTATAAGGGCATGTTTGGTTTATAAGATTGAGCCCAACAATATCTAAGATTAGATTAAATCTTGTGTTTGGTTATCAAGATATATCTTCATAAAAGCCCAATATTCAATTCCAAGATACCTAAGACCGTAACTAAATGTCTGATAAAGTCCTGCCCTCCCCCTGCGATAAAAAGAATCGCGAAGAAAATCTATATCATAATACAACTTTACCCTTGAATATATTTGGTCTTCGTCTTTTTCCTTTGGATTTGCCAACGAAGATGTGATTTGAGTGCAAAAGAAAATTTTCATCTGGATCTTTTTTCTCTCATCTATTCAGTGATATTTGTTTGCTTACTCTGGTAATTTCTTACTCTCTCAAATATAAATAACTTTAGGGTTTTCAAAATTTTTAGAATTTTGTGTGTTGCTTGAATTTTCATGTGTTTGTGGAATTTTGCTTGGGTTTTTGTCTCTGTGTCTAGTCAATGGTTGTCTCTATATATATATGTTGATAATATATAGAGAGAGGTACATCAGAATTTAGAGACTCACCCAAGTTGTTCCCCACTTGAGTATTAAAAAGGAAGAAGGAAAATAAAAATAAACCAAAAAATATGGGTATTCTATAAAAATAAAGGATAGATATAAGGAGATAATGTATAGTTACATTGCAGTAGCTTAGAAAAGCTATGAGAAATGGTGAAATGTAAAACAAATAAAAAGGTGCAGGAAAAAGAATGTAGATATATGGAAATTGATGATAAATGCAAAGAGTATATATACATACTTATATAATTAAGTGAGAAGAAAATTTTAGCAACATTGTGGGTGTGGGTGTGGGTGTAGGTGTCAAGAGTAATACAATCCAGTAGCCTAACCCAAAAAACTGTATTTTTCTCCTTCTACCTTTATTGTAGTATTTCTCCGAGTTTTATAGTATGATATAATTTGGGAAAATTCACCAATCAATATATGAACCTGGAGTTATATACTTGTTTTGTTCTTAATTAAAGTGATTATTGTAATCATATTATAGCAATATTTTTATGAATTCTTATGTAGTGACTTAATTTTTTTGTCTAGTTCTTCTACTAATTACGATACTTGAAACATTTGTGTAGGACATCAGAACCGGCAATAGTGATATATGGATCGATACGAAAAAATACTTATAACCATATTTTTGCATCATTTAATGTGGCAAAATTCATTTTTTATGTGATATTGCTTACTTATTATTTCTATGGAGAAGAGGTTTTTGAACAAAGTGGTGACAAAGCTAGAATTAGTTATAGTTTAATAAAGCGGATGTCTGAGCAAAAACTTTTCTTGCACAACCTTATTGAAACTAGTGACGTTATGTGCATCAATATGCTTCGTATGGATCGTCTTTGTTTTAGTAGATTGTGTAAGTTGCTTCAAATTCATGGGGATTGCAATCATCCAAAAATATTTCTATTCAAGAACAAGTAGCTATTTTTCTTAATATTATAGCTCATCATACTAAGATTAGAGTAATAGGTTTTTACTATACGAGGTCATACTACACGATTAGTAAATGCATTAAAAATGTCTTGCATGCTATCATGATTGTGCACAAATATATGTCAACCACACCACAAGCTGTTGAGGAGGGTTCTGAAGATACATCGTGGAAATATTTTAGGGTAAGATTACTAAGCCTTTGTTAGGAAAGACATAGGTGTTTTCTTAGGTTGTAGCTAAACTTTAATTAGAAATTTATATTGTGGTTCTTAGGGCTGTCTAGGTGCCCTTGATGGCACATACATCCAAATGCATGTACCTGCTGTAGATAAACCTAGGTATCGCTCAAGAAAAAGGTGATATTGCAACAAACGTGTAAGCAATATGTGATAGAAATGAGCGGTTTGTATACATATTGTTTGGATGGGAAGGGTCTGCAGCCGATGAGCGTGTGTTGAAAGATGCAATTAGTAGGGAAAATGGTCTAAGAGTGCCGGCCGGTAAGTTACTTAAATTTAAAAATTGAAATATCACTTATAAAAAATTATTTTTTTAGACACTTAAAGAAACTAACTATCTAATTTTTTTTTATATTGGTTCTTATTATTTGTGTGATAGTAGTTACACAAATGGAGAAGGATTTTTAGCTCCATACCGTGGATTTAAATATCATCTTCGAGAATGGGAGAGAAGTCATAGAAAAGCTCAAAATTATCAACAATATTTCAATATGAAGCATGCTAAGGCGATGAATGTCATTGAACGTGTGTTTGGACAACTAAAAAGTCATTGGACCATTTTACGTAGTAATTCGTATTATCCTATTCAAACACAGAACATGATAATAATGGCTTGCACCTATTTGCACAATTTTATCAAGGATGCCATGAAGTACGACCCTGTGCTAGACGATGAAGAATACATCATCCAACTTGAACAAATAATGGCTCTAATCAAGAAGAATCTGGAGAGTGCATTGATGTTGTCGAACCATCACAAGCTTGGAGTGCTTTTAGAGAACAACTTGCTCAACAACTGTGGCTACATCGCTAGATTAGTCTTTTAGATTTGTATTTTAGATTTCATTTGTAAATTTTTATTAAGATATTGTTGGTCTTATCTAATAACTTTTTTATTGTTATTGAAATATATGCATTTATTTGTGTTTATTTTTATTGCGGTGCAATTATATTATTACATACATTATTACATTTACATGATTACTTTTACTTATTTTTATCATCTTTAATTTACTCATTTGACACTGTCATGTGTAGGAAGTATGAGTTCCTCAAATAACAGCAACTTTTCAAAGGCCCCAACTCCTCATTTGTCAGCTTCACCACTACTTCCTGTTTTGAAGAAGGAGAGAAGAACTTGGACACGTGAAGAAGAAGATGCTTTGATTGTAATTATAAAAAAATTGGTAGTAGATGGCCGGCGTCAAGAAAATGCATTCGGACTGGCTATTTAGATGTAATTGAAAGAGAGCTAAAGGTACAATTTTCTGGAACTGATCTGACTTCAACAAATGCAACATCTAAGTTGACAGTATGGAAAAATGATTATTATAGCGTCTTGAATATGATCAATAGTAGCGGATTTGGTTGGAATGACTCAAGCAATACGATTTCTGTTGCGGATGATGTATGGCAACAATATATTCAGGTGATACATAGTATTATGTATTTGTTGTCATTATTCTAGCTTTACTGCATCTAATTCAATACTTTATATTTCAATTGTTATTTATTTAAGTTTAAATATTTTTAATAACAAAACTTGTGTATGCTATTAAATAGGTCCATCCTCAAGTTAAAGGATTACGATTGAAGTCATACCGGTACTATCAAGATTGGGTCGAGATATTTGGGAAGGATCGTGCTACTGGAAAAAATTCTCAAGGTCCAGAAGATCTTGCTAAAGCTGCAAATGTTGATTCATATGTACCTCATTATGATGCAAATGACTTCATCTGCAATCAAACTGAATTCTTCTTCAACCACAATGAAACCATTCACAATGAGCTCCCTCACGATAGTGTACCGGTTGAGGAGGAGATTGTTGATACCCCTTCTCCTGGTGAATGCAACTCGTCAGTCAATATCAAGAAAAGAGACGGTGGCAACAAAGCTCAATCAGCTAAAAAGCGCAGTCGGCTCGAAATAACCTCTAAGGAACCAGTTATTGTTAATCTCATGGATGAATTCTTCAAACATCAAAACGAATCCATTGGTATTTTTGTTGACAAACTCAGTACGCGAGGTGGACATTCAACGAACAACAAATCTGGAGTGGTTGACAAGACTAAACTTGTTCTTGAAGCCTTGAGCAAAATGGGAACTCTCACTGAAGAAAACAGATTGTACTTTGCTTACAAAATCGCTACAGATGCAACGGTAATGGATTTATTTCTTAATTTCTCGAAAGGTAAACGAATCACATTTGTGAATATGATGGTGGCTGGGAAGGTATTGTTTTGAAAGTCTTGAAATTGTGCAATCTCTCAAAACTTGAAACATTATCTGTTAGTATTTTTGGTAGTATGTTAACAACTTTGAGAAGTTGTAACATTATCTTTTGGTAGTCTTTGGTCATATATGTTAACAACCTTGACTTGATGATTTTTGGTCTGCTTTTGATGAATGTAAATATGTCACATTTATGAAATTGAATATGATTCAAGCTCTTAATAGGAATGTCATGAGTTGTATATTTATGGATATATTTGTTTGGTTGAAGCTGTCATTATTTACTTAGCAAATCATATTGAACCTCATTTTATTTAATAAATAATTAAGAGGTGAAGAATAATGTTGATATAAAATTAGTAATTTTTTTTTAATTTTTACGTGATTATGGTAAAAGAATAAACTTGTTGTCAAAATAAAATTATTGAGATTAGTAATTATTTATTTATTTAAGTATAATATTTAGAAAATATAACTGACAATGAACTTAACCTTTATAATTGTACAAATTCATTATGCTTATTGTTTAATAAATCAATTGATAAAAGCATTTTGACATAAACTAATAAAAAATAGAGAATATTCTTATATTAATTTATTTTATTTAAAAAATGCATTATTTTTTATCGAAAAATCTAAATTAAGTAATAAATTCATGCACAAGTATATATTACACATTTTATTACAATATTAATTTTTAGGGTTATAATAGTAAATGAGTAATAATCTAGTACCAGATAATCTTGCAAACCAAACATAATATAAAAATTATCATGATTACCAAATAATTGTTCATTAGTCAAGATTCAATCTTAACTTATCCTTTACTATATCTCATTGCTATCTTGTCTCGTAAACCAAACAGGCCCTAAATAATTCGGGCTGAATAGTTACAAAGACGTGATATTATTGTTGCAATAGATGGTAAAAATACAAGTATATTAATAAAGATGAAAAGTAAAAATACTCACTTTTGTCATTTTGATTAGTTTATAAAATAATTATTCAATTCAATTTTTAATTCTCTTAGTAAGTGAAAATGATCTTGATCTTTTTAACCGACTTTATACAAGTACTAAGACTATGTTTATCGGTACTCTTTTAGCAAAAGTGATCGAACATTAACTAATAAAATTAAATAAAAAATAAAAATTCATGTTCGAACAACACAAAAGATAGACCTTTGATGGTCCCTCTCTCTCTTCTTTTTTGTACCAATGGAGGGATGACACTTGTCTCCATTATATTATTTGGTTTAATTTTGATTGGATATGTAGTTAAAATTGAAATAATTTTTGTATGATATATTTTTAAAAAATAAAAAATATACCAAATTTTTTGTTTTTTCATTGTCTATAAATAGAAACCAATCTTGATATATTTTCTTACTCGTATTTAGATTGTTGTAATTTAGAGATATAATTTTTTTATGTTGTATTTTGTCAAATTTTATATTTTATATGAAAAATGTCTGTATTTTTAGTATTTTTCAATAACAATAGTTTATTTTAATTATTTAAAGCAAAATCAATTATAATATGCATAATAAAAATAATTAAATATTATGGTTGCATTGTTGAAGTGGTCATTGATAAATTACAAAAAAATAAAAATGGTTGAATTGAATAAAATAAATCAATAAAATATTAAAATGGTTGGATGGTTGAACTTTTTGGTGGTCATTGATAAATATAGTCTAAAGATGAACTTTCCTAAGTACTACCTTTTAAATTTGTTGTTTATAGAATAGTTATAACTAGTATTTTTATTCGTGCAGTTGTACGGAAAATTATTTTTTGTAGTATATAATTTTATTATTTTAAAATACGGAAATTTTGATAATATTTAATGAAATCAAACAATTCAAATAAAAATTATCTTATTATATATGATAATTGTTAAATCTACATATTAAATTTTTAAAGATTGTAAATAGGTTGTTATATACTTTCAAGTTTTATAAAAATATGCAACATTTGATGCGACACAAATTTTAATAAAATGTAGTTGAATTGAATGGTATTAAAGATTGAAATCCACAAAATGTGTTATTAAGTTTTAAAATGTAATTGATTTAAATAATAGTGTATTGGGAACCACAAAAAAGTGTTATTAAATGTTAAAATATAATTGATTTGAATTATAATAAAATTTGGAACCCAAAAAAATGTTATTAAATGTGAGACCATATAAAAAAATAGAAAGTAAATGTTTATGTAGAAAAATGACAAAATGTGTATCTTTTTATAAAAAACGGAACGAGTATTATTTATTATTTTTAATGTAACAAAAACATAAAAAATTCTTTATTTTAAATTATTCGATAAAAATTACTTAATTAATTTATGTTCATAGAATAATTATAATACATACATGTATTCTTTCCTCTATATATACTCGTCACCTGAAATTGGTCTTATACAACTTCCAAATTTTCTTGTTTATGATTCCTATTTTACCTTTTTGTGTATCTTACGTCTAAAGAAAATCAATCTCACACTATTATCTTAAATTATGCTTTCCAGAAAAACGTAATACATTGTTCTCATTTTACCCTTTATCATTTATTTTATTTACTTTATTGTTTTTTCATTTCTTATGTTTATTTTTTATTTTCTTCATATTATCAATACTTAATATTTTTTTGTTCTATTTATTTTATTATCTTTTCATTTTTCATTTTTAATTTTTCTTTTCTTTATATTATCAATACTTAGTTTTCTTTAATTCCATTTATAAAACTATATTTACTAATATTTTAAATATTTTATAAATTATATATAATTAATAAAAATGTGTATTTTTTTTTATTATTTTTACCTTATTGTATTTTCACTTCTTATTTTTATTTTATCTTAAATTATGGCACTATAAATAATTAAATAAAATTATATACAGATATAGTTAAACATTATAAACTTTATCTATATTTTAAAATAATAATAATAGCATACTAATAAAATAATTTATCGTGCAACGACATGGGTAATTATATAAATTATGACATTATAAATGAATAAAAAATTATATACAAATTGTAATACCCCGTCTTTTTAAGTTCTGAAATAAACGATATTCGAACGCGATTATTAATATATATTGAATATTTTAGTTTATTAACGAGAGTTTAATATAGTTAAAGAGGAGTTTTAGTTAAGAAAATAAGTAATTAAAGAATTCTTAATTAATATCTTAAAGGATAGAAATCTTAAGGTATATGTTTATACTTTGGAAATATATAAGTGTAGGGACATGTTATATGTATGTACCTTGGCAATTTAAATGGTATGCATAGGATGCATACACAACAAAATAAGGTGGTATAAATTGTATCTAGGTATATGTTACACAATTATAGAGAACTATATTAATAATATGTATAGGGTGCATACAACAATATAGTTGTATGATTAAGATTTATATATATGTATATATCATGTTATACGTATGAATATATATTTGATGCTTGGAAAGTTGATTTTTCAAGATAGGGATACACTTGGTACATAGATATATATAAGAGCATGCCAATTGATGTTATGGGAAGAATGAAAAGTTTAAACACTCAAGTGATAGGTAATGCATGAATACCAAGTAAGGTAGGATAAAAACTTAGAACACTTAGGTGGAAACAAAACCCTATATATATATATAT
>JAPKLX010000303.1:28547-47360 GCA_026898415.1 Leonotis leonurus
ATATATATATATATATATATATATATATATATATATATATATATATATATATATTGGTACAGTGCATGGTATTAAACAAACTAAAACACAAGCTATCAATAAACTGCACTTCGGCAGATTTAAAAGAAGAAACAAGAAGTAAATGGTGAGTAAAATTATTACATATTAAGTAAACTAAAGAAAACCTAAGCTACTACAAAACTGCTACATGGCAGAAAGTAAAGGAAAACAAAGGAAAGAAGAAAATCTTTCTATAATTGTAAGAAGATATGATCATTCTATAAACATTGGGAAAGAATGAACAAATGTGCAGCCATACTGCTGCAGAGAAGGAAAGAAAACTGAGTGTGAGAGGACTTGTAGTCTTCGGTTGAGTGAGGAGAAAGAGGAGACTTTCATGCCTTCCATCCATACTTCTCCCAAACCTACAAACTAATAGAGTAAAGACTATTAATTTAGCTCTTCAAACCTTAAGCATTAAGCTAACATTACACAATACACATATCTATATATAAGAGATAAAGGGCTGCCCTAGAACCCTTTATCACCCATCAAACGTTCCCATAACAGTGCAGCAGCCACATTCCATTCAAGAAGAAGTATTTAAAGTCTAAGGTAAAGAATTTAAGTTCTAACTATGCATATAGTTCCTAACTTCTAGAGTATTAACTTATGATTATGCTTAAACTATAAACTATATCCTGCTCTCCTAATTAATCTATGAAAACAGAAGTAGCAACTGCAGTTTTCAAACTTTTAAAACCTAGACATAGATTTAGATTACAGAAAATAAGATACAATCGTGTGGTTTTTTTTTCAGAGTGCAGTATATATATGTATATGCCTTTAAATAACAGTTAAAGGCCAGAATATAAGGATAATTCATGCAGTTTTCAAACTCTTAAAACTGGGCAGAATTTGAATTAGGTCTATAAATTCAAAACATAAGAAGGCAGACTTCACAAACAGAGACATAACCAAATATTCTTAACATTCTATTAAACCACACAAATTAGATACAGAAAATACGTCTAAAAGGAAGTAGGAAACTTAGCTGCTGGGAAGCTCTACTGAACTTTGACACTGAGCACCTATAGGATTTAAATCTAGATAGGTTTCAGTTCCTACAATAAAAGAGAGCATAGAGTTGTGATCCATTAGAGAATTAGCAAACCTGGAAAACGAGGCACAAACTGCAGAAAATAGATATTTTCTTCCAGATTTCAAACCATTTATATATGTGTTCAGAATTAAGAACATAGAACATATTTCAATGTTCAGATTAGAAACCTAACTTAAAGAGCTATGAACTGTGAAATGAAAATTTAAAAGACTTAGATTTAGACCAAAATCTCGTGCTCCAGGAATTAATTTTTACATGCAGTTTGGTTTTGCCAGGAATTTAGAACCAACAAAAAAAACCCACAATCAATAAATCGTACAGGCAGTATATGTACAAAACTCGAAATTTAAGAATCAAAACAACCATTTTACCTTCTAGAAAACCCAGAAATCGAGCACCACTGGAAGGGAAGGGAATTGGAAACACCTTAAGCTAGGACTTTCCTACAGTAAAACAGCAGAGAGAGAGAGTGAGGATGAGATACAATAGAGGAAATTCAAGACTATAGAGACTGAGAGAGAGTTAGGAAAAATCAGAGAAAAAGAAGAAGATTTTACCTTAGGGGAGATGAGCCAATCGACAGCCATACCATGTAGAGCTTTCTCTGTATAGTCGATAGAACTGAGAGGCAGAAAGTGAGAAAAGGGGAAACAGAGATAGAGAACAGAAAGAGAAATAGATGGAAAGGGAAAGAAGAGGTAAAGGGCGAAGAGATTGAGAGAGAGAACTCCTGGAAAGATGGAAACAGAGAGGAATCGCGAGAGAGAGGAAAGGAGATGGTGGAGAAGTCGAGCTTCGCCATTTCAATCGAGAGAGGGAGAAGAAATAGAGAGGAAGAGGCGAGTAGGGTTGGTGACGGTAGAAGAAAGAAGTGAAGTGAATTAGGGTTAGAAAGGGGGTAGGGTTTTCTAGAAATCGGGCCGGGTTTACGGGCCGGGTGAAACAAATACTTGGGCTAGAAATTTATTTGTGTTCTGGGCCTAAAGGAATAGAACTAATGGGCCGAGACTTATTAATTATTGGGCTAAGATAAGTTAAGGCTATGGGTTGTTTAAATTTAATGATTTGGGCCAACAGAATTGATCTTACTGGGCTAATAAAAATTTAGAGCTATGGGCTTCTAGTAAATAGAATTGGGCCGAATTATTTAATACATATGGGCCGAAAATTTAATTGTATGGGCCGAGTTTTGAGCCCAGTTTAATAATCCATTGGGCTTAAGTTAAGATAGGATAATTAAAACTAATGGGCCGAGATATAATAAAACTATGGGCCGAAAAATATATGGTGATAGGTTGGAAATTATTAAATGGAGCTTATCATTTTAATTAAGGTTGAACCACATCGATTAGTGATATTAATAATGGAAGAAGAGATAGTAAAATATATATATATATATATATATATTTAGTATTAATATTTAGAGCTATTAATTTAGATAATTAAAACCTAAGTATGAAATCAAGAAGATCCAATTTATTAGTAATTGAGATCTAAATTAAGAGAATTAATGTCTCTAATTTTATTTAGGATTGATTTAAGGAATTAATAATTGAGGTTTTAAATGATTAAATAATTAGAACTTAAATGAATAATTAATTATCAAGAATTAATTATTTCATTAAGTGTTAACACACTTATTGCACTTAAAGGCAATTACCGGAGTAATTAAATCGAGGATTCAACTCCTTATAAATAATATTGATCTGAAGTATCAATATCTCAATTAACGAGTCGAAACAAGAACCGAGAATGATATATTCTTACGATTAAATATTTCAAATGCACTAAGGGCATTTTAACTTATACGAGATTTTCCCAAGGTTCTTACGAGAGATCTACCTCGCGTTGCGAGACCAAAGTAAGTGCAAACCGAAGTTATCCAAGTAGGCTTTCTGTCATATACATCAAGGGTAGGCTTTTCTACCCTATGCATATAGTGTAGATTTTCTATTACAAAGAAAATTATGTATGCCCGTATGCTATTTATGTTGTTTTCGAAAGGATTTCAACATGAGAAAAATGTTTCAAAGTATTGTATTGCCGAAATGATTTATGTTTTGTATCAATGCCTATCTGGAAGATTCCTGGTTAAAGGATCTAAATAAATGAAATCGAATTCGGGTTCCAGTGGGTAAGCATCCCCACTCGAACTAGTGTACACAAGTAATTAACCGTGAGTCATCTTAGCGGGTTGGCCGGTTAAGGGACCGTGAGTCGTTGAAGATGTCGACCGGTTCGGTGTCCGTAGAAGGTGGTCACCTTCTCGGTACCATAAATTAAAAGTGCAGATATGACATTATACTAAAGAAATTAGACAACGATGTCAAAATATCAGTTTTCACAAAAAGAATTTAGTGAACGTAGGTTCTTTTAAAGACAAAATCCCTACGTGTCACTCTTACGGCATTGACAATTATATATGTATGAATGTGGTTTTGGCATGTGCCTACTGAGTACGTTTGTACTCAGCCCTGCATGTATTTATAAATGTGCAGGTTGAGACGTGATGAAGGGAGATGCTATGACGGGCTTGTCGGTCTTTAAATAAATCTTGGGTGTCTACGTGTCTTCATACACGTAGACTTCAGTCGATCCTTATTCCGCTGCGAGAAGTTTCATTTGATTGTCTGGCGTAGGTGCCGATTATGTAAATTAAATCTTCGGTTGAATTGAATTCAGTTATCGAAGTATCTCTCGTTCAGTCAAAGCTTTCAGTATTCCACTTTACCCTTCATTTATCTATTCATTAGTCGCGCGCCCGGACTTTGCTGGGGAGGGCGGAGGGTCGGGGCTGACACAAATATAGTTATATTTATATATTTTTCTTTTTTATTTTCTTTATATTATTAATAATTAATTTTATTTATTTCTTTAATTATTTATTAACTTTTCATTTATTTTATCTTAAATTATGTCACTATAAATGAATAAATATATATATATATATATAATATAGTTATATTTTTAATTTTTTTCTTCATATTATCATTAATTATTTTTTTTAAATTTTATTTATAAAAGTATATTTATTATTTTATATATTTATAAAATAAATATAAATTAATTTGAGTCTATTCATTTTTCAACTTTCCCTACCTAATTATTATATCTTTTACTTTATTAATTTTATTATTTTTAATTAACTCTAATAATAATTTACATTAAATGTAAAGACATTAATAAAAGTCTGACTCCCCTTACAGAATCGGAGGCTCGCTAGAGGAAGAGACAATTTCTCCTAATGCTTGATGCAATGGGACGGAGACAAAACGACAACCAAGCTTCATTTCAATGCAAACGTTGTCGTTTTTGGTAACGGAAGCGATCAGCGTGGGGAACAGGAGGATTCAATTCTACAACGAGAATTTATTGCAGGAGGGAACATGTCACGCCCCGTCCTCTACCCTCCCCGGCAGAGTCCGGGCGCTCGACTTAAAGATAAAATAAATGAATAATGGATAAAGTGGAACACTGAATATACTGAAAGCTTTGACTAATAGAACACTGAGAACTTTGACTGATAGAACACTGAGAACTTTAATTTACATAATCGGCACCTTACGCCAGAACATACCAATGAAAATTCTCGCAGCGGAATAAGGATCGACTACAGTCTACGTGTATGAAGACACGTAGACACCCAAGATTTAATTTAAAGACCGACAAGCCTGCCATAACATCTCCCATCATCACGTCTCAACCTGCACATTTATAACTACATGCAGGGCTGAGTACAAACGTACTCAGTAGGCACATGCCAAAACCACATTCATACATATATAATTGTCAATGCCATAAGAGTGACACATAGGGATTTTGTCTTTAAAAGCACCTACGTTTACTAAATCCTTTTTGTGAATACTGATATTTGACTGTAGAGGCTCATTTTCTTTAGTATTCAAGCCATATCTGCACTTTTAATTTATGGTACCGAGAAGGTGGCCACCTTCTACGGACACCGAACCGGTCGACATCTTCAACGACTCACGGTCCACTGTAACCGGTCGACATCTTCAACGACTCACGGTTATTTACTTGTGTACACTAGTTCGAGTGGAGACGCTAACCCACTGGAACCCGAATTCGATTTCATAATTATAGTTCGAGTGGAGACGCTAACCCACTGGAACCCAAATTTGATTTCATAATCATAGCAGATATGTATCATACAAAACATAAAACATTTTATGGCATGACAATACTTGAAACATATTTTCAATTCAAAAGCTGTTTGAAAAGAACATAAACTGATACAACACACATAATTTTAGTTGTATAAGAAAGCCTACTTGGATAACTTCGATTTGCACTTGCTTTGGTCTCGGAATGCGAAACAGATTTCTCGTGAGAACCTTTAAAAATCTCGTATAAGTCAAAATGTCTTTAGTGCATTTGAAATATTTAATCGTAAGATATATCATTCTTGGTTCTTATTTCGACTTGTAAATCGAGATATTGATACTTCAGATCAATATTTTCTCTAAGGTGTTGAATCCTCAATTCAATTTATTCCGGTAATTGCCTTTAAGGCAATAAGTGTATTAACACTTAATGAAATAATTAATTCTCAATAATTAATTATTCATTTAAGTTCTAATTATTTAATCCTTTCAAACCTCAAATTTTAATTCCTTAAATCCATCCTTAATAATATTAGAGACATAAATTCTCTTAATTTAGATCTCACTTACTAAATAAATTGGATTTCCTTGATTTAATACTTAGGCTTTAATTATCTAAATTAATAGCTCTAAGTATTAATACTTAATATATATATATATACTATCCCTTCTTCCATTATTAATATTTCTAATGGATATAGCTCAATCTAAATTAATTAAGTGAACTCACTAATTAATTTAATTAGTTTAAGTATTAATTATCTTAAGATTGTAAACTGAGCTCAATCTAATTATTTTTCGGCCCAAATAATCGACCCATGAATTAATTCTCGGCCCATAAGATTTAATTAATTCGGCCCATTATTTCCATTTATCTAGGCCCAGAACAAGATAATTCTCAGCCCAATCTTAATTTAATTTTCGGCCCAATACTTAACCCAATTCACTTAATCAAAAGCCCATAGGTTTTAATTAATTCAGCCAAATACCTCCCATTTATTTAGGCCCAACCACTATTTAATTCCTAGCCCAAAATCTGTTCCTCCCGGCCCAAAACCCGGCCCAAACCCGGCCCAAACCCGGCCCACGTTCTAGATTATTCTAAACCTAATTCTTCCCTAACCCTAATTCATTTTCCTTCCTTTCTTCCCACAGACACAATCCTCTTCATCTCCTTCGTCTCTCTTCCTTTCTGTTTCTCTCTTTTCTGCTGCTCTATCTCGGTCTCTCTCTGTTCTCTCTTTCTCCATCTCTCGCCGCCCTCTCTCGACTGCCTCTGTTACTCTCCTTCCCTTCTTGCTCTCTCGAGCTCTCTCTCACTGTCCTTCTCCCTGTTTCTCTCCTCTCCTGGAGCTCCTCGCTCTGCTTCTGGAGGAAACTCACCGGAGTTCTATCGCCGGAACCTCAAGGTAAGACTTCCTTCTACCTATTTCTAAATCTATTTTGATTAATTTCTGAAATTTTTAGTTTTAGAATTCCAGTTTTAATCACAATTATTTCCCTAAGGTTCTCTCTGTTTTCTTCAGCTCCGGACAGCCGAAGCTCATGGTTTAACGGCGAGGTGATCGTCGGAGCTTCTCCACCAGAAATCTCAAGGTAAGTTCCTGTTTCCCTTTGATTTCTTTTGTTTTATTTCATACTTTTTGGTTTTAGTTTCAATTTCATAATCTTTTATTACTGCATGTTCTATTTTCCTTCTAAATGTTAGTTTTAGAAAATTTACCAAGTTCTGTTTTGAATTTGGGGTTCAAATCTGGAATCTCTGTAGTTTAAATTTTTAATTTCTTCATTTTCTGCATGTTCAGATTCTCTCTTAAAATTTCATTTTAAACATTTGGCCAAACCATAGTCTTATCTGCATCTGAATCCTGACTTCTCTTTATAAATTTTCGAATTGTGAAAATGGAAGAAGCTGTGGTTTAGTTAAGAGTTTCACAATCTAATTTGTTTGAAGTTTTTAATTTATTTATTTGTTTTTTGTATTTTAATTCCACATTTTAGCATTTCTGCATGTTCTAATTTCTTTCATTTTCTGTTTTGGCCGAGAATCTTGAGGATTAGGTGAAGGAGGATTAAGCAAGGTTTATTGAACTCCACTGGTTTGGTTGCAATGTGAGGTAGTTCCTTTTAAATTTATGAGATTTTTATTACTTCTGAGTTGTTTTCCCATTCTGGAATGCCTTGTTCTAAATCTGAATATTTGATTATGTGTCTATGTTCTTATTCTGACTGAGGCTACATTGGGTGCTTGTATCATTCTGTTTTATTCATTGATTTCTGATTCAATTTCAGATTTAATATCTGAATCTAAGTCTTATGATACGTATTGAGTTATGTGGATTGTAGCTTTTGGTTTTAAAATTATCTCTAACTTGATGTGGACTCTGTATTTTAATTACTGAAATTTCATAACTTCTGAGTTGGTTTCAAAATCTGAAACCTATTTCTAAAATCAGGTCTATGTTCAAAATCTGGATATAGGTTTGGGTGACCTAATGTTCTGCAAATCTGAATACGAGTCTATGTTCTAAGGTCTGAAATATATAAATATAGATCTATGTTCTAAAACCTGAAAATGTAGTTGTATGTAATATTCTGGAAATTACTGGAGTAAGCCTAGGTTCTGTGTTGGTTGACTTCACCATTCATTTCTTATTCTGAAGTAATTGACTCTGGTCATTAACTGATATATTAACATATGTATACATAAACTGAACTTTGAACTACTTGATTTTCTTATGTTCTGAAATCTGAAATTCTGCCTATTTATTCCTTCAATTTTCATGGATTGAGAATGGTTATATTTTAGACTTAGCATCCTTTCAACTTATTAATGATAACTAGACAGTTTATACATGTATACTTTCTATTTTCCTGAATTACTTAGGAGGGCAGATTATAGTTGTATTTTACATGCTTATGTTTTAAAACTATAAGAGATATAAATGGAAGTAGAGCTAGAGCTTAGTTTCATTACCTTAACTTGAACTACTTCTTCTTCTTGTGTGTAATGAAGACTGCTGCAATGTTTTTAGTGTTGAGTTGTGAGTGTGGTGTTGAAACGTTTTAAGGGCAGCCCTTGTATCCTTTTTATAGATTTGAGGAACTGTGGTTTTCTTTCTTAACTCTTAAGATTGGAAGGCTAGTTTGATAGCTTTACCCTATGTTTGTAGGTATTGGAAGAAGTATGGTTGGAGGTTTCAATCCTCTTTACTCAACCGAGACTAAAGTCTCCTCTGCAGCACCTTATCCTCTGTAGCACCTTATCCTCTGCAGCAGCTGGTGCTTTGTATCTTTCCCTATTTTATGTTATGATCACACTTCCTTACACTTATGGCAGAAATTACTTCTTTCCTTTTGTTTAATAGACTGCAACTTTATGTAAACTAGTTTAGACTTTAGTTATTTCATTTTAATGCCACGTATTATATAGTTTTGGTGTTAGCAAACTATGTACCAACACCTATCTATATATATATATATATCAACTCAAGTGTTCTAACTTATTGTCTTTCCTTACTTTATTCAATGCATGTGTTACACTTGAGTGTTCTATCTTTCCTTCCCATACTTAGATCTTACAGATTTTAATATACATATATATATTATGCGTGCATTTCCTTTGCCATAATATAATAAGTTTTCAAACAGCATAATTATTATATATGTAGTATGCTTTTATACATCCATAGATAGAATCTTAACCACACAACACATATGGTATATATATATATATACGTGTGGTACTATATATATATAGTTAAAATTTTAACTACACCATTTAATTTGTATGCATCTATGCATATCATAATATAGTTCTCAAAACATAACACTTATACTTATACTTAATTATTTCCAAAGTAAATACCTATTCTTAATAATAACATTTCTTAATATATAATCAAGAAATTTTTATTTACTTATTATTTTAAACCAAAATTCCTTTTAACTAGATTAAATTCTCATTAATTAACTAAAATTTTCAATATATAAATAATATTCGTGTTCGAATATCGTTTATTTCGTAACTTAAAAAGACGGGGTATTACAGAACATCATGATAGACTCCGGAGTGACACTGACGATAATTCCTTACAACTTCTACTAAGATCTCGAGGAGGCGATATCGAATTCAATCGACCAGATGTCGGTGAGGGACTTCGAAGAGTGGCGATTGTGTTACTCGTCATCGTTCACTATTTTGAAGGTCGTGGTTCATTTCAATGGGGCGGGTATAGAGTTGAGGATATACAATTTGTGTTTGAGGGTGAATGTGGATTATGTGTGCTTCGCAGTAATTCCAAAGGAAGGTCTTCTTGTGTATGGCAACATGGCTCACGCTAACTATTTGGTAGGGTCTGATCTTGGGATGAAGATGCTTACGTTTAAGCTAATTAACCAGTTAATTATATATTATTTAGCTCGTTCTTGTGTGTGTTTTTGGTTTATATTCTGTCATGTTTAGATTTTACGTGAAGTCGATTTGGTGTATTTTAGTTCGTTTTTACTTCGTGTTTTGTTTGTTCTTATTTTGTATTTAGGATGACGGGAAGGAGCTAATGTGAATGCAAATGATGCCGAAAATACCGAGAAAGTTAAGCCGAACGAAGTTACACGGGTCGAGGAGCGCACAAGAGGAGAAATGACACGGAAAAAGTGAAGCCAGCGAGTGCTGGATTATATGCACTCGCTGGAATGCAGAAGAGGCGAAGGACAGAGACCTGTAGCCAATGATCGCTGGGATGCAGAAATTCGTGCGCCAGAGTGGTGAAGCCATCGACAATTTTCTATGGGATTTTAAAGCCAAACCAAGCCATTTTGAAGAGCTAACTCTCATAACTCCTATCTCTCTCAGAAGAAAACCCAAAACTTGTATATTAGAACTCTCCTTAGAAGTAGTTTTTCTTGTATTTTACTTTTGGAAGAAGGATTAAGGTGGAGATCAATTGCTCCATCCAAGTAGTGTGATCATTAGTGAGTTCTTATATTGATTTCTTGCTTGATGATTATGTGATTGGATAGAGTAGTTGAATCTCCACTATGATCGATTTCTTTTGGATTATTGATGTTATTGATACGCATGCTTGTTGTTTGGATTGTGTTATCCATATTGTATTGATTGATCACCTTTACAATTCCATAGACATAGGGTGAGGTTGAGAGACTAACCTTTTGTCAAACCAAGGTCCAATCAACTTCGGTTATAATCGGTGACGTAATAATCAAGAATTCATATGCTATCTTGAGTTCTTAATTGTGTGGCTAAATGCAAAAGTCATAAGTCACGATCTAATTATTAAATACGAAAGTGCATGGTTAGATAATTCTTAAGAGCTTTAGAAGAGCAACTGAATGCATGAGTAGTTGTAGCATGAGATGATCCACATGAATATCATATCATCGAACCTTAATTCATGATTCACGTTGTTATTTACTTATTTGTTCTTACTTTTAGTCATTTGCTCTTTTGCATCTTAATAGAATGTTTAGGACGTATTAATTATTTAATCTATAGCACTTGAATTAGGAAGTCTCGCTAAGCCGTCATTGAGATGCTACTAGGATCAGCTTACTATGTACTACAGGTCTCGTTTAATTGCGAGAACTTAGACACACGTTTTGAGTTGAACTTATATATTTCAATTTCCATCTCAATTTTAAAATTGAGATGTCTTCCAAATTATAAAAATTAAGATGCATGATGAAACTATAAATATATATTTTTTTCAAAAAATAGACATATTAAGATTTTTGTTTTTTATTTTTTCTTCATATCATCGTTAATTAATTTTTTTATTTAATTTATAAAATTATATTTATTAATAATAAAAATGTGTGTATTCCTAATTATTATCTCTTTAATTAATTCATTAACTTTTATTATTTCTAATTAATTCTACCTAATTATTTCTTTGATCTTCATATTTCATATAATAAATTTTGTTTATCGCATCCCATTTGGAATCAAAGTCATTTATATTAGCATGTTTATTGGACTTAGATCGGACGATCGAACTCGTGTTGAATGAGCTACACGACAGGTTTCATCTGATGTCCTAAAGTAGTGATAATGCATTTCATAGTACCCTAAGCTGAACCTTTTGTCAACCAAAAATCATAAAAAAAAAAAAAACCCTTTTGAAGCTATCAAATCTTCTATCTCTTAAATTGATTTATTAACTTTTTATTTTATTTATCTTATTATCTCTTCATTTATTTTTATATATATATTATTATTATTTTCAAACATGTTATTCTAATTTATATATATATTTTTTAGATGTTATTGTTGTTAGAGAAATTATAACTAAAATTGTTATTTGCAACAATGACAAGAAGAAAAAGTTAAATGAAATTACACTTGAAAATGAAAAATGAAGGGTACAAAACATTAAGTTGAAATCATTTTTTTTGAAAAAAATAATTATTTATTTAATTAATAATTAATATTTTGTTTTGAATTCTACATTTTAGAAAGATATATGAGATTATAAATATATGAGGTTATAAGGCTTACCTTCAAGTTACAAATAAGACAATTTTCTTTTATTATTTCGTATGTAATGACAATCACTCTCTCAAGTAGGTTTATTTTATAAAAAGATTTTTTTTTATCGTAGGGTTACATTTTGTAAAGGTTTGAAAATTTTGATATGTAAAGAAGATAATGTAGATTGTAAATTTACCATAAGTGTAGTTTATAAAGAAATATTTCAATATTTATAAAAAAAATAAAATTTTTGATTTCTATTATAAATATTAATGTATATTTTAAAATAACAAAAATGTGCTTCAAGAAATATTTGCCCGTGCAACTAATGTTTCTACCCGTGAAGTTGCATGGGAAATTGTTTTTTAATATATTTTTATTAATTTAAAATATAAATAAAGTTGATAATGTTTAAATTATTAAATGTGATAAGTGTTAAGCATACATATTAAATTTTGGGTTATTTATGAAAAATATCTTGTAGTGTAACTTCAACATGAAAAATACTCTATTTGTAACTTTTATATGAAAAATACCCTTAAATTTACTATTAAATCACACTACATTCATGTTGCATCAATTTTGTATGAAATTATGTTGTATTTTTTGTGGTATATATATATATATATATATATATATATATATTTGAATTTTATATTTAATATTTGATTTAATTGAATTTAATTTAATCAGGACATGATTTTAACGTATTATTTAAATAAAAAAAATTAGAAATATACACAAAAACGAAAACGTGGTCGGTTAAAACAAAATCAGGTCGTATTATATTCCTAATTTTTTTATTTAATAATATGTATTTGTGGTGTTGGGTGTGTATAAATTTTGTTTAATTGAATTGGATGTGTATAATTTTAAACATATACCAAGTATTTTTTAATTACAAAAAATAAGAAAATAATTAATTAATACTACATTCCAAAGTAAGATGCAAATCTAATTTTAATTAAGGGTATTTTAGGTAATTTACAATCAAAATGGACACTTTTCATATGTTTTTTACAAATTGGGTATTTTTCATTTTTTGTTACAAAAATAGGCATTTTGCCCGTAACACCCTTAAATTTTTTAAGATTGTAAATAGCTTGTTATATATTAGTTCATATTTTTATGTCACAATTCAACTTGAAACTATTTAATTAGTATTTTTTTAGCACGTATGTGAAATATATTTCTTATTTATATTTCATTAAATCGATAATTTGATTGATTAAGTACATATTTGTAATTTAGATGACATGAAATAATATTAACTAATATTAGAAATAATAAAAAATTATTATTACAGTTAATTAGAACTAATACAAATTAATTAAAGATATAATAATAAGGTGCTGGGAGATTGGGAAAATGAATAGTCTCAAAATAATTTTTATATATTAATAAAATAATAAATATAATTTTATAAATGAAATAAAAAATTTAATTATTGATAATATGAGAAAAAAAAAACTAAAAAAATATAATATAACTATATTTATATTTAGTGTTCTTATTCATTTATAGCGTCAAAATCTAAGATAAAATTAAATGAAAAATTAAAAATACAATAGAGTAAATAAAATAAAAAATATAAACATTTTCTTTAATTATATATAATTTTATAAAATATATAAATTAATAAAATAATAAGTATAATTTTATAAGTACAATAGAGCAAAATGATTTTGATATACCTAAAAATGAGAAGATATTAATAATTTGTATATCTAAATTGTCGCTACCGTTTTTGCATCTTTACACTACTTATCCATCAATTAAGTGAAAATGTGGAATTAAAGAAAACAAAAATATTACACTACAAAGATATTGAAATTTAAATGTCTTCCTAATAAAAAAATATTAATAATATAAATAAATGTTAATAGAGAGCTCCTTCAGACTTTGAAGAGATATGGGAGTTGTTGTGTGTTGCACTTTTCTTGATTCTTCTTTTTCGATTTATTTTTGTTATTGTTTTCAAAATTTGCTTATACTAATAACAAATAACAACACTGCAATTCTTAAACAAAATCATATTAGAAATATGATATTGAAAAACAAACAATACATAAAGTTATATATTAAGAAGATCAGAAATAAATTTGAGAGTTTAAAATTATTATATATCACATATGATATGTGAATCCATGGACATGTGAGAAGTTAAGCAACGTACCAAAAGTGTTGGAATTCTTCTCTTTGAATTTGGTTTAGATTATATATATATATATATATATATATATATATATATATAGATAGATAGATAGATAGATAATACACAATCATTCACATTGTGACAACGCTTTCACATATTTTGAAATTGAAATGTGGTTTGAAAAATTATCATATATGTTGGTCCCGAAAGAGTAAGGTTTGGTGTATTGGGGGGGGGGGGGGGGGGGGAAAACACCAAAAAAAAACTTTTCAGTTTACTTGGTTATTTATTAGAGAGTTCAAGCTATTCTAAAATAAGAAATTGCTCGGCAGATGACTAACCAGATTGATCAACAGATCGAAACCAGGTCAGTCCAAACAGATAGCTCTCTAGTGAAGACACTTAGATAATAATAAGAGTGATCTTGTTATTTTCTAAGTATTGTGTGTGCGGAAATATGGTGGATTTAGTGAGTGCTCTTATATAGAAAACCTTAAAGATTAACCAGATTGGTTAAGGCAGATTGATTAGAGATGCAGACTATATGGTAGTGTAGGGAGTTAGAATAATAAACAACTGAAAATAAATATCTAGAAAGATAAATGACACAGTTGTTTAACGTGGTTCGGGAAATCCCTACGTCCACGATCTGATCAAAACTAGACCAGATCATCCACTACCAGGATACTCTTCTTCTTTATACTCGTGGAGAACGAGTCACAAGTATCAATCAAAACTAGAAGGATACTTATGCACGAAATAAGGGTCGTGTCCCTTTACAACAAATTACCTCTACGTTACCACTAGAAAACTACTAGCTAGCAGGGTGATCTCCTTTCTCTCGATAAGACAGACTTGAATCGAGGTTGGGTTGATGTGATGTAGAATCACAAGTTGTTTGAAGCTCTTAGTCTGTTTCAAAGAAGGATTGCTTGAAAGTCACTTTTTCAATGTAGCGCGTATTTTCTCCTCCAGATCTTGAACTTCAAATAAATATATAGGCTTTGAATTTAAAAATTCTAGCCGTTGTTGATTGGCGTGAGATTGTTTGTAGATTGCCAATCAATGATATCCATCATATCTTTTCTTGCCTTGTAAAAACGTTGACTTAATCATCTAATTATGGAAAGCAGATTGCTAACGATTACTTTCCTTCCTTGTGTCAAGCGTGGATTCTCTTTCCAAACCCTGTTGGATGGACTTTAATTTTGACGTGGAAAGAGGACATGATGTGTAGGATGATGTCATCTGGTGGTTTGATGACTCTATCGATCTGGTGCTTCGCTCTGGTCATTGATCTGGTTGGTGATCTGGTTGCTGTCTGTTACAGCAGATCAATTTCTTCTTGGCGAAAAATCTTGGCCTTCATCCTATACTATTATAGAAATGACTTCTATAGGAATAGTTCCTTTACATGCTAAGTCATCTCATAATCTGTTCTCTATCAGAGTTAACTTTATATGTAGTGATCTGTTAACACGTAGAACAGTTTAGTTCTAAGAAGGACTAAGTGTGTTTCGAAAGATCATCATCAAAAACAAAATTACGTTAGGGTTCCCAACAATTTTCCCCTTTTTGATGATGTCGAAACCACACTTTTATAATTATATCCTAATAACTCATTTAGAGAGATCTGGTTTGATAGCCAGATGATTAAGTTTTCATTATTAGGTTATAACGATTAAAAGCAGTTTGTATATGTTCTGGACAATAAGAAGTTGTCATCAGAAATTCAAATGATTTCATAGATAAGAGGCACAATAAGTTTACAGTTCATCAAAAACAGGAATTGCAGATAGTAAGAGATGTGAAAATATGTGTCTATCTGCTCTTCCTCCTTTCCTCCTGTTGCTTCTTCATTTTGGCTCTAGTTTCATCAGATATTAGCTGCACACTTTCATAAACACCTTCTTTGACTCTTATATAGTCTGGATCTTTAGCATCTATTTTATATCCTCTATTTTCAGCGAGCTGGTTTATGAAATTGAGCAGATAAGTTTTTTCGGGGAGCTTGGTGCCAGGTATCTCAGGACATTCTCTGAACTCCCTCTCTGGGGCAGTGATGGTGACCTGGGCTTCTGCAGCAGCTTCTCTTATTGCTTGCACCAGGTCCTTGACATCATTCATGTCCAAGTATAGGTTGAATGCTTCATTGGGTGTGCCTTCGCAATATGCAGGTTCTCTGATGAAGTAGCGACACATAATGAAGCTATACTTTAGTCCCTCCCAACCATTCTTCAAGTTATCTGGGATCCAGCTGGTCTCTCCTTCTTGTATCTTCTTTGTCTTGATAGGAGCGGAAGAGAACCAACCAGATCCAGACTTTCTCTTCCTCTTTAATGGTTGAGAGTGACTCGATCTGCTTGATGATGATTTTGATGCCTTCTGAGCTTGAGCAGATGGTTGAGTTGGTCGATCTGGTGCAGTAAGCTGCTCAGGTTGAGCTTCTTTCTTTTCTTCCATGGCACCAGATTGACCTTTTCCTTTGATGGCGGCCACTTTCTGCTTCCCTTTCTTAGATCCTTCCCCCTTTTCGACATCATCAATATACATGTTGATGAGTGCCTTAAGTGAGGTGATCTCCTCCTTCATGTCCTTCATCTCTTTATCTGAGTCTATCTTTTGTGTGAGCAGTGAGGTAATGTTCAAATTAGAGTCATCGATCTTCTTTTCCAGTGAGGCTCTAGTTTTGATCAGATCAGCTTTGTAGTTTTCTTGGTCTTCCTTGATTATCCCAATTTCATCAAAATATGAATCAATTAAGGTCTTTGTGGGGTAGCGCAATTCGCTCAGCTTCCTTTCCACAAAACTTTTCCCTTCATTCTTAAACTTCCTGAATAGTGATCTGGTTTCTGCATTGGCCGCTTTAATCACCTCTTCAGCTATCCCATCGGTCTGTTGTTTGACAATGGTATGAACCATGTCTTTCTCCTTCTTTGCGAACTCAGACACTATCTTGTACATCTCATTGACTTTAAGCTCCATGGTGGCCAGGGTTTGATCGATCTGTTCTTTTCTCTGCTCTGCGGTAGATCGATCATCATCCATTTTCTTACTCAATTCCTCAAGTTTCAGTCTGCAAACTCTTCTCAAATCTGAGTCCACTTGGTCTACGTGGGACTTCAGATGGTTGTTAAATTCGGTAAGGATTCGAGTGGCCTGGTCTTGTACTGTGGTAAGAGTACCGTACATGAACTTTTCAACCTTGTTGGAGATTAAGTCATTCACTTGTTCATTGGATAGGGATTGATGCTGGGTCATCAATATATCCTCCAGATTGGTTGACTCCACAAACTCTTCCATTGTTGCTGCGACAGCAGGGGTGTATATGTCATCTGTTAGTTTACCCCCCACCCTCTGTCCAGCTGGCTCAGTCTCCTCTCATGGATAATCAACCACTGCAATTTGAATCTTACTCGTCTTGGCTGGTTCCCCCTCAGCCTGTGCAGTTGGTTCCACGATCTGTTCTGCAGTATCAGCTTGATGCTGATCTGGTTCTGATTCTTGTGTTGCTGCACCCGGTTGGTGAGCTTCAGCCAGTTCTGCTTCAACTTCTTCAACTTCTTCCTCATCAATACTTTCATAGAACTCCAGCATCTCGGCCTTTTCATATATCGATCTGAGATCGATCTGGAGCTCTTTAGCCTCAAACTTTGCCATGGCCAGGATGTCTGGACGATAAGTGTCCCTCAACTCAGCAATGGAGGAGGCAGTAAAGATGTTGAGGAGAGTGGCTTCTTCTGCCTTGAGGGCATCTATTGATCTTGTCTTGAGTAGGGCATCAAGTACATAGAATTCCTTGTCCTTGATGAGCAGAAGAAATTTGAGACGTCTTGCTGCTTCGTAGCTCTCAGGAGTGAGTTGGATCCCAGGAAAAGTCTTAAGTATGGAGTGATCTGCCTCAGCTTCTAGCAGCTTCACTACGGTTTCGGCCTTTTTCTTCTCCACATCCTCATCAGATGATTCATCTTCTCCTTCTTCCTCTTCATCAATCTGCTCTAGTTGTTTGGAAGATGATGGGCTGGTAGTATGAGCAGGGGAGAAGTCCTTGACCTGAATTGGGTCCAAGGAGGAGATGGGGGCAACATCTTCTGGTGGTCCTCCGACCAAAATCTCCTCATCCTCAACTTCTACCTCCTGTTGAGGGATGGATGTCTCAATAACTGCAGGTTCCTCAACCTGGACTTCTTCCACAAATTTCTGTAACCTCCTTCTCTTAGGTTTTGGCTGCTGAGCTGCTGTGGAGGCGTCAGTATCTACTGAGCTGGCCCTCCTGGTAACTCTCTTGGAGGGAGTCCTTTCAGTTGGCTTTTCTTTTGTTACCCTTGACTTGGTGGATTTCTCAGCAGGGGCAGATGGTGGAACCCAGATTGGGTTAGAACTTCCCATCTCCATCAAAGCATTGGCATACACAGGGTCTGTCACCCTTGCTATCAGATTGGCAGAAATGCCCATAGACATTTCAATTTGATGTTGGTCCTTTGGGAAGTGCAATCTATTGTTAAATTCGACCATGGTATCCCATTTGTGTTGCTTAAAGAAGGATTCCAGCATGAAGCTTATCTTGGTGGAGTACCTCAAGCTGCTCCTCTTCACCTCAATCCCAGGGCTTGCTCCTTTCACGAATGTGATCATCTTGGCCTCCTTTGCCAATAGATCAAAAAGGATTCTGCTCCAGTTCACTAGCAGATTCAGTACAACTGTAGCTAGTATCTTGAATTTTTCTGGGGTGACCTGATCATAGGAACCATTGTGGTTCATGAAGATTCTCTGGACGAATTCGAAGACAATCTTGAATTCGGGTGCTAGTAGTGTAATGCCCCGCTATTCTACTAGTAGTTATTATGTATTTAAAATCGGAATAAGAAAATTTTGTTATAAAATTTTAAAATATCGATTAGCTAATCGATATTAGTAGCTA
>JAPKLX010000303.1:52360-63083 GCA_026898415.1 Leonotis leonurus
TGAGATTACACTTCTTAGATTGAAGAACTACAATCTAAATCTTACAAATCTTGGATCAAAACTAGATCCTAACTTGTGTTTTGTAAACAACAAATTTCCAGAAAACTATCTCCAAAAGAATAATAAAGCACTCAGAGAATTCTTGAGCTTGAAGGAGCGCTTTTAGAGCTTTGAATATTTGAAGATATTTGAGCAGAGTTTGAGCTTTGTAATCGTGAATTCTCGTACTCGTTCCTGGAGGTGAAGGTGGTATTTATAGCCTCTTTGAAGAAAACTATCCGTTGGAGAAGAAGATGTCCTTCTTCATCGCATTAATGACTGCATTAAATGCATGGCTGTGTGGTTGAAGCACGCGCTGTCAAAATGAGAGTGGTTACCACCTTTTACGAGATTTCCCAATGTATTGCCATACTGGGAATGATCCTTAGTACAGTAGTTTTGATTTTCTTGTACTTCATTTCTTAAAGTATATTGTTGATGTGACAATACATGGAGTGGTTGACTTGTGACAAATTTAGGTATGTCGGCAGTCCACCGAAGTTATGGTGTGGAGTATAACAGCTCGTTGTCTTTCCACAGATGCATATTGTTTCCTACAATATCTTCGAGACGAGCTGTCCACACTTGGTTAATTGGTTTGATTCCCAATGTACTTCTTGATTTTGTCCTTTGGAGAAGTTTGAGTGAACAGATCGATTTTGAGATTACGATCTGTTGTTCATATGTCTCGCTGTTCCATAGTCTTTAGCTTGATCCATGAACTCTAGCTGTTCCATGTACTCTAGTTGTTCCATTTGTTCTAGCTGTTCCATGTACTGTTAATGAGCAGGTGCATATCGTTTCCTACGATATTTGTCTCTAGCTGTTTTACTTTGTCTCGCTGTTCATGTAGACGATTATGTTGTCTCGCTGTTCTTGTAGACAAGAAAATTGTCTCGCTGTTCTTAGCGATCTGTTGTAGTGCAACTCGCTGTTCTTCAAGACATCTATATATAGCTAGATAGAAAATAGATCACTATAAGTAAGTTTGAAAATTCAAACTTGCTTTTACAATTTTGATCTTGTAAATTCTAATCGAGAGGAAATCTAAAATCAACATAAGGCCAAAAAGACAGCGAGCTGTTAAACTTGTGAACTGATTCCAATTCTTCGATTTGTTCAAAGTTTAACATGCCATCATTACAATGAGTTAAAGGCCTTACGAAGAGATAATTGATGAGTCCAGGACAGCTTGGAACGAATAATACAGATAGTGAATTTATACCATCTGCTTCTTTAATACTCTAGTTGTTCCTTAAAAGATAACATCAATTACTTGGTTTAAGATTTCATATTTTAACTAAGTGTTGTTTCGAATAACATCATTAAAACTAATATACTATTGTAGGGTTCCCAACATGGGGTTCAATAGTTATTAATTGTCTTCCATGTTTCTTTTGTACTACTGATGCTAGGTGAGTATATCATATGTTGGAGTGTGCAATTTAGCCTATTAATTGGTATGATTTGTTTGGTTATCATTTCAAAAAATCTGGGTGACTCGTTACTTGAAAATGTATATATTATATAAACGTTAATTACTCTTCATTTATGGTATGTTCATGATATATAGTTGAGTTGGCTCAAGAAAATGTATTTCACCATGTGTCATGTGTTTGATTTAGTCTATTAAGTAGTCTAATTATTCTTATAATTTTAGGAAAATTTTACATTATCATTTGTTTCTTTATCAAGTACATAATGAATTAAATACAATAAATCAAATGAGATCCAAACTTTACTCAACATATAATATACTCAAAGTCAAATTATTTTTTAAGACTTGTGTTGGGTCAATCTGATAATTAAAAATAAAATTGGTGGACAAAAGGAGTAATATATAGTTATGTTTTTTTTTTTATTTGGGACAAACTATACACACAACTCAATTAAAAATAATAAATTAATTGAGACTCAAACTTCACTCAACACACAATATACCCAAAATCAAATTATTTTATAAGACATGTTCCAGGTGAGTAAAAATTTGATGAACGGAAAAAGTAATATATAACTTGGATTTTTTATTTGGTAATATATTAAAATCCTTTCATATGTAAAGCTCTTAAAAATTGTAATAAAAATTTTAAATTAATGAAATGAGAGTTATGGAGGAAAGCTCTTCAAAATCCCCTCCAAACTCTAAGGCTTCGTTTCATAATCATGTTTTGGTAGATTAGTATAAATTAACATGCTCAAACATGCGTTTGATAATATTGTTTCGCTAACTCTACAACCTAAGTTTTAACTCAAGTCTATTCTTATTCATTGTTTTCTTGTAGTAAATGTAACCCACCAAATTGGTGGATTTAATTTAAATTTGATTTCAATTTTTAACGCTTCCAAAAATAAATTCAAAATTATTTTCTCTCATCTCTCTCTGTGGAGGCTTTTGCAATAATAGCCACATCCACATCGTCAGGACAGAATCGCCGACAATGGCGGTGAAAAACGCAAAAAGAGGTGCATACTGCAAAAACTAGTTTGGTAAATCATATGAGTGCTCGAATTCTTGCATCATCGTCTTCATTTTCTGACGGCTTTTGAGTGGAGAGTTTTGGATGTGAAGATTTTTCAGATTACTTTAATCTGGAAAAAAAATTAACCGTGAAGAATGAGGGAATTAGGGTTGCAAGGACTGCTCATTGAAGACTTCAATTTGTATAGGTGGAGAAATTAAGATTTTATGGAGTAGTATTTTGCAAGGAGATGGCACAATTAATGGAGATGAGAGAATTTTGAGAAGGTATTTGCACATAGAAGAAAATTCACCACCAGCACATATCTAATTTGGAAGTTCACTATCAAACGGGATCTCTCCCCGCCCCATTGAGCGGAGCCTGCCGTCTTCTTCCTATGCCATGATCTGGTCATCTTCGAAAAATCATTTTTTTTCGGTACATGCGTCGTTGCGTTCGATTTCCGACTATCTTGTAAACTTGGGGTTGTAGTCATGGATGATAGGGAAGTCTATGAAACGGTAGTGTTCAATGGAAAAATTCGATGAGAATGTGTGGTTTTTTGACAAGGACAAAAATGTAAAATTACAATATAATATAAGAATATATTAATTTTATCCAATGCCTACCAAACACCAAAATAACGACCTTGACACGGCTATGTAATTTAATATTAATATAATCCAATAAAAAAAAATTATATTCTTATTAAACCCATAACTTCCAATTATAAAACCATAATTCAAATTTAATATAGTGAGGTTCAAGATATTCTACTTTCATGCATTAGGGTTCAATTTAGAAATAATAGAATTGTGTTTCAACATGAAATAAATTAGCTTTCCTTTATGTTGGGAACCCCATAAATTTATTTGTTTTGATGATGTTCCTCGAAACTACATGTTTAAATGTTAAAACCAAATAATCATTGTCATCTATTAAGGAATACCTTAAGTGTAAAAGAAGCAGATCGTTTTGGTAAAGGTAAATAACGATCTGTCTTATTCTTGTATTGGATACCCTGGACACAATGAGTTATTATTGCAAGTATTTATTTCCCATGTAAGACAGCTCGAGTAAAAAGAGAGCATATCGTTTTCCAAGAAATTAACGATCTGCTCCTCGTAATTACAGCGAGCTGTCATTCTATCTTGCTTGTTTTGGTTTCATATTTCTAGATTGCTTTATCAGATCACAAATGTAAAAGATGTTTTGAAGTTTCAAAACACCTATAGCGATCTGATTTCTTTAGAATAAAATACTTGATAGGAGTTCGACCTAATAGTCATGTGGCAACTCGTTGTGAAAGAAGGAACAGCCCGCTGCTTCGTTTCAACAACAAGATCGTTCTCAAAGACATTTCTAGAGAATGAAGCAGTGCGTTCAAAAGAAGTACAACCAACTGGTATATCAATCAACAGATCGTTTAGTTCCGCAAACGATCTTATCATCTCAACATTCATATGGCAGATCGTTTGATTCTATAAACGATCTGGTTCCTTCAAGGTAAAGAAGAATGAGATGAAACTACAACACAAAATCAGCGAGCTGCTATGTCATCAAAATTCAAGCTGCTCCTCACGGTAACTACGGTGGACTGCCGACATACCTAAATTTGTCATAAGTCAACCACTCTCTGTATTGTCACATCAACAGCATGCTTTAAGGAATGAAGTACAAGAATATCAAAATTTCAGTACGGTGAATCATTCCCAGTATGGCAATACATTGGGAAATCTCATGAAAGGTGGTAACCACTCTCACTTTGACAGCGCGTGTTTCAACAACACTGCCATGCATTTAATGCAGTCATTAATGCAATGAAGAAGGACTTCTTCTTCTCCAACGGATAGTTTCTTGATTGAGGCTATATATACCACCTTCATCTCCAGAAATGTGTACGAGAATTCAAGCGAAAAACTGCCATTACTCTACTCAAATTACTTCAAGCTTTCAACGTTAAAAGCACTCCAAAAATCAAGAATTCTCTTGAGTGTTTACAGTTCTTGAAGTTATTGTTTTCTGGAAATTTGTTTGTTTCAAAACCCAAAGTTAGGATCTAGTTCTGATCCAGTTATATTCCTAGATTGTAGTTCTCAATCTTAGGAAGAAGAAGTGTAATCACAAGTATTTATCTAGTTGTGATAAAGCTTGTGGCTCGTACTCAACGAGTAAAAAGAAAGGAGACTTTAGTTGATTTCGATCTAGTTTTGGTCGAGCCGTGGACGTAGGGAGGTTTATCCCGAACCACGTTAACTCTTGTGTTCTTTACTTTCTGTTTTATTTCTCCATCATCTTCTTCATACTCATACATATAAATCTGGGTTTTTAACTACTTCAAGAAAGAAAAAGTTTTCATCTTAAAAAGAGCATTAACCACCAACTTCCGCACACAACTTTAATCAAGTATAAATCTGAGTTTGTGTCTCCTGATTATTGTTATTCACTTATAAGGTATTATTTGAGTGAGACTTAAACTTTGAACAAGAAAACCTAAAAAGTTTGAATTGGTGTATTCCCCCCCCCCCCCCCCCCATACACCAATCTAGCTCTTTCGGGACCAACACTTTATATAGAGTTTTATATAATAGAGTTCAATTTAGAAATAAACATTTAGGTTTTAGGAACAATTAAATTAAAAAGCAATGAAAAATGAAATCGCATATAATTGCAGCAACAAATGGATATATTTGTTCAAATTTATGAAAATAGATAATCCTATATAGAGATACTATGTTTTGAAAGCATGAGTAAAGGTTCCTAAAGTTAGGTTCCAACGGAATGAGTTGCTGAAGAAATTCAAATGAAAATGACTTGAAGAATACTAACTACAATAATCATGTTGAATGCATATGCATTTAAGACCGAATCCAGAGATCGTGTAAAAAAATTCGAAACTTGAGAATTTACTTATACTTGTGGTTTTTAGAATTTGTATGAACCCACCTTCTGCGTAATTTCATTTCATTGGACTCAAATGGAGAGAGATGTGCAAAATTGAAATCACATTTGTCAATAAAAATACCCCACAATTTTGCAGACTGTAAATATTTTTAGCAACAAAATCTATATTTTTTTAAAAGAGGAAAACCAAAATATAAGAAACAGGGTATGCATGCATATATCTATATATCACCTTTTTCAAAATGAATTTGGTTATCGTGATTTTTGTTGAGAAGATTTTAATAAGTGTTTGATTCATATCCCAAAACTTCTCGATATATTATATTAGAAAAATTCAGTCGGTAGAACTTAGAAAGCTTGATGTTTATATTTGCTTGTCCAATTTTTAATGCAAATAACTCACTCTGGAGGTCAACCCTGAGTATGAAGACTGCCAAGGAAAAACTAGACTGACAAATCAATAAAGACTATAAAAACAAACAAGACCGATGATATGTGACAAATACTGAAGACAGTCTACATTCCCCCCCCAAACATAAAAATTCATGTAATAATGTAATTAATAATTTCCACTATTTATCCTTAATGTAATTAATAATTTTTACTATTTATTTCTAATGATTATATAAAAAATATAAAAAGTAAAAGTAATTCAATGATAAAAGGGGTAAAGTTGGAAATTTAATATTACTTTTATCTTGATTTTGGTAATAGGATACTTATTAAGAGACAAATTAAAACAATGTTTTATTTTAGTAACCCCAATCTATTAATATATATATATAACAGTTATCTATATATATATATAAAAGCAAAACTATTTTGTCATTTTCTTCCCATTTTGCCACTTAATTTCTATTCTATTTACTTTATTGTATTTTCATTTTTTATTTTTATTTTTCTTCTTTATATTATCAATAATTACTTTTCTTTAATTCTATTATAAAATTATATTGATTATTTTTTAATTTGTATATTTTATAAAATTATATATAATTAATGAATTACATATATTTTTAATAATATTTACCTTATTATATTTTCACTTTTTTATTGAGAATAATAAAATAATTCATACGAAAAAATGAAAAATGAAAAATGAAAAAATATAAATATAACTAAATTTGTATTTATAAATATAAATTTATTTATTTATTGATAAATTAAAAATATATTAAAGAGGGATTAATAAATTAATTAAAGATATAATAATTAGTTAGTGGGGAGTGGGGAAATGAAAAGTCAAATTAATTTAGATATATTTTTTATTTGATTATTTTGTTATAACAGTCAAAAATTTGTATTAAATAAATCAAATTATCAACTTAGTAAAATGTAATTAAGAAACATATTTGACAATATGAGCTTATATCATATATTTGAATTTGAGTACATTTAATTACACATCATAAAATCATATTGACTATTTTTTAATTTGTATATTTTATAAAATTATACTCCCTTCATCCATCAAAATGGTTTACGTTTTGTCATTTTGGGGTGTCCACGAAAATGGTTTACATTTGAAACTTTCCTTTTATAGCAAATGGACCCACCACACTCACTACACACAATTCAATTTAAAACAATACTTTAAGTGAGACTCAAACTCCACTAACTACTCACAGCGAATTTAAAACAATACATGAGGTGCTAACTCCACTCACTACACATCCTCATTAAAGTCAAGACACAATATTAAAACCTGTATCGTGTCAAACTGTAAACAATTTTCATCGACGAAGAGAGTATATAATTAATAAATTACATATATTTTTAATAATACTTACCTTATTATATTTTCACTTTTTATTGAGAATAATAAAATAATTAATACGAAAAAATGAAAACTATGAATAACTATATTTGTATTTATAAATACAAATTTATTTATTGATAAATTTAAAACATAATAAAGAGAGACTAATAAATTAATTAAAGATATAATAATTAGTTAGTGGGGAGTGGGGAAATGAACAGTAAAATATGTTGGTTAAATTTACAAGGATATTTACGATAATTTACAATAAAAATGGCTATAGTTTATTACTATAAAAGAATGTAAATAAATGTAAATTATAAATAATACATATTAATAAATTAATTAAAGAGATAATAATTAGTTAGTGAGAGGTGAGGAAATGAATAGTCTCAATTTAATTTAGATATATTTTTATTTAATTTTTTTGTTATCGCAGTTACAAATTTGTATTAAATAAATTAAATTAGCAACTTAGTAAAATGTAAATAAGAAACATATTTGATAATAATAAACATATTTCCCATCATCTTAATTAAAAATGTGTATTAAATAAATCGAATTATCAATTTAATATGGTGTAAATAAGGGATATATTTCACAAATATGCTAAAAAAAATTAAATAAATAATTTCAAGTCAAGTTGCAGCTTACAAATTAGAAAATACACAACCTATATTAATTAAGTAATCTTCAAATAAAATAATAAGCATTAAGTAATTTATTTTATGTCTTTGTTACGTTAAAAATAGAAACTAGTATATTACAACATATTTACAATCTTTAAAAATATAATATGTATGTTTGACATTTATCACATTTGATAACATTATTTTTATTTGAATTGTTTAATTTCATTAAACATTATTAACTCTATTTATATTAAAACAATAAAAAAAATATATTCTAAAATGTAACTGCACGGGTAAAAACACTAGTTTTTAAAAGAACGTGCAATCTCATGTGGTAATTATAATGTCTCACTACACATAAATTTATTAATAGTATAGTTTATTATTTTAAAATTATTATAATATTAAATATATTTAAATATAATTACTTTTCTCTTTCCTCTATCCTTTTATTAATAAAATATTTCTATTTCATTCGTGTAACCATTAAAATATAATATTAAATAATATTAAATATATTTAAATTAAAAGATATTGACAAGAGCTTTAATTAGATATATGATACTCCCTCCGTCCACTAAGGTTGACACATTTTATATTCAATTGAGTGTATTAAAATAATAAAATGTGTCAAGCTTAGTGAGACGGAGGGAGTATGAAATAAACAAATTTAATATGAAAAAACTACGATCATTTAAAAAACTCTACTATATAAATTTATTATACATATATTAAAAATTTATATGTGAACTTAATTGTCATACATAAATCAAGATGTATCCAAAATTCGCAAATATATAATACACTTTAGCCAAATTATTTTTTAATACACTTTATTCATCGGAATTATTGCATAAAAAATATGCATGATTTTATTTTGGTAAATACTCAAATATATGATTTTAAACATATCGTCGATGTATATTATTTTTATTTCTTTAAATTGTCATTATTTTACCTACCACTAATTATTTTATTATTCACAACCTATCTATTAATTTTCACCATATTTCAAATTATATTTTTTAGTTTACCTACGATACACATATTTAATTAATAAATAGTAGAAAACTTTTATTTCACTCACAATATGCTCAACAAATCCATTAAAATACATGTCTATAGCCGTAAAAAAGAATGGCACGATTTGGAAAATGATATTTATGAATTGTGAAGATAAAATACAATTGATTTTGAAATTGATCCGATCTAATCCAAAATGACCTCAAGCGCAATGAGATAGCTCAGTAGAATCTGATTATTTTATCCTAAAAATTATATTTTAAACATGTATGATATGTGCATCACAATACACATTTTATGATTAAAAATATGTTGATTATGTATTAATTTTCCTTGCATCTCACGGTAACCGAGTACTAGTTAGTTCTCTATGGAAAGAAATCATCAAAAGCGGTAGTCAAGGCCTAATTTCAGAAGCAGATTAAAGTAAAGATTTTCAATGATAAATTAGCATATCAAATGATATCTTTTTCTAACGGCTCTTGAAATAAAAAAGAATTATAAATACATTCTCTCAAATGAAAAGGCGACAATGAATATACGCAAGAGAATACAAAATTAAGAACACGTCACCATTCAAGATTATTCTTCAGAGTTCATATCTTAGCGTCGATATAGAAATACTCAGTTCTTTAGAACATCCGAATCATCAATATTTCTTAGTGAGCTTTTCCTTCATATTTTAAATACATTCTCACACACTTTACTGGACACTCTCGAGTCACATCGAGATTGTTAACGTAAATTTATCTTCAAACTATATACTCCGTAATTAGTTTACTGCTCTATTTATTTCTCTCATCTGCATTGCATATTCAAATGATTTTCAGTATCTAGATAGTTACTTCATAACCACCAAATTTTTGCATATTTTTAAATCAGAAAATTTGAAGTTGTGCATTCCCCGGTACACCAGAACACTATCTTTAAAACCATCATTTTTCCACAATTTGGAAAGAAACTAAAGAAATTATTTAAAAAATAAAAAATATTTAATACCAGTGATGATTTTCTCGCTTGGAATAAAATCTGAAGAAATTGGAACCGAAATGCTTGAAGGAAGGGGAAGAAAATAATTGAAAATAGTTTGTTGGAAAAAAGATATAGCATTTTTTAAAAACCAAGAAAGACAAATTAGGGATCCAACTACCTCATCTTATAAACTACTATTAAACTCCAACTTAGTATTCCAACCTATTTGGCCTGATAAAGAATCTATGCTAAACAATAATATAACACGAACCTCATCTAAATAAACAAGATTATCAAACATATATTTTACCCAACAATAACTTATCCTATCTTGAGTAAATTCCCTTACCAAAACACCCATTAAACAAAATAAAGTCGCAAACTATCTTTTTTGGCAATTAATTATCAGACTTTGTAATCGTATAAAGACACATGTTTTATCCCCTCAACGCTAGGACCAAAATGAAAGATCATATTTCATGTTTAACTATTTAAAGTGCCATTTTTTTTTGAATGATGAAGTCATTTTGACCCACCAACGAGAGTGATTATTTGCCCACCGTTTTTTTACAAATATATTAATTTTTAATTTATACTTATATATTGTAAAGAAAAAGTTTCCAAATTCTTTTAAAAGTAGTGTATATTTAATGATATGATCTTTTATATAATACTTATTTTAAATAATTTGTTTAATTAATATATTTAATTATTTTTATTTTTTCATATTTATATATAAATTACAATATAAAGTATTCATTCCGTCTGAATTAAGACGAACACGTATTTCTTTTTGGACCGTCTCAATTAAGTTGGGACGTTTCATTTTTAGTACATTTTTTATACATATAATTTTAAATAATATATATCTATACTACTATTTTACATTAATTTATAACTTCCCTAAAAATCTGTTCTCAAAAGAAAAGTGAGAT
>JAPKLX010000303.1:63093-118841 GCA_026898415.1 Leonotis leonurus
TAATTTATAACTTCCCTAAAAATCTGTTCTCAAAAGAAAAGTGAGATGGAGGAAGCATAAATTATAGTAGTCGACTCACGAGCAAGAAATCGAAGATGAGATCCGAACCGTATATAAAAGGCCCGATCCATTTTCTCATTTTACCCATCATTTTTCTTCTAACGGCAACTTTGTTATCTGTCGCTCGGTCTATCCATTTCCAACCCGGATGCCTCGTTGTTAAACCTCATTCCCCATTTTACTCCTCTCAACCTCTCAAATCCTGTCCCTATCCTCTCTGGTCTTCATCCTTCTCCCTCTGCCTCCTTCGCTATCGCGCTCATCGGCATATCACAACTCAGCTCACTCGCTCGCCTTCGCCGTTATCGCCCTCGCCCTCGCCCTCTTTCAGATCATTCGGCGTTTCAGCTTCATCGGGAGTAGTGGAAATGGCGGAGATCGAGAATAATCCTCTGCTCAAGGACTTCTACTTCCCGCCCTTCGATTTGATCCGGGCCGAGCACGTGCGCCCAGGAATCCGCGCGTTGCTCAAGAAATCGGTGTGTGCGTGTGAGTGTTTGAATTGCTCGTTTTAGTGTTTTGTGTATTAAACCATTGAGTGATGCGTTTGCGAGGCTTAATTGGAATCGGGGGAACTGCAGGAATCTGATTTGGAGGCACTGGAGAAGACGGTGGAGCCAACATGGCCGAAGCTGGTGGAGCCTCTCGAGAGGATTGGCGATCGCCTATCGGTGGCTTGGGGCGCTGTTTCGCATCTAAAGGCCGTCAAAGATAGTGCTGATCTCCGTTCAGCCATTGACGAAGTCCAGGTACATATGCGGCTTATATATATACTTTACGTTATTCGTATTTGGGAGAGATGATGCCACAACGGATTTTTTTTCCATGGATTTTGTAGCCGGAAAAGGTGGCGTTTGACCTTAAGTTAGGTCAGAGTAAGCCTATCTACAATGCCTTCAAAGCTATTAGAGAGTCTCCTGATTGGGAGAAGCTAAGTGATGCTCGCAAACGGATAGTTGAAGGTACGTTGACGCTCGTGCCTTAACTATGATTTCTGAATATTTTTGGATTAAGATGAGTTGTATTGCTTCCGATGTCATGAAAAATTTATTCTTTTCATTCTTTTATCATAAGAAGATTTATTTTGGCTTTCTCATCTTGGTGATCTTCTCTTCACTGACTCATTTCTCCAGCACAAATAAAGGAGGCTGTTTTGAATGGTGTTGCACTTGAAGATGATAAAAGAGAGGAATTCAACAAGATTGAACAGGTACTTTTTACAGTGTTTTCCATGCTGTTGATGACCCTCCAGTGTGCTCAAATGTTTAGCATTGTTGTTTCTGTACGCAATGCTATGCATATGCTGCGGAATATTCATTTTACATGCAGAGACACATTTTATGAGTATAAGAAGTTGACGGAATGTGCTTATTTTGATTCCTATCATTACTCTCAGTTTCATAAATCTGTTGCACAGTATGACATTATATGAACATTTGGAGGGTTTTCTGACAACCCTTTACTTTAAAATAATGACCTTGTTTGCAGGAATTGGCTAAACTATCACAAAAGTTTGGGGAGAATGTTTTGGATTCAACCAAGAAGTTTGAAAAATTAATAACAGATAAGAAAGATATTGAAGGTTTGCCGGCTACTGCTCTTGGGTTGGGTGCACAAACAGCAGTGTCTAAGGTGATTAACTGACTTTGGTTATTTTCTTCTACCTTGAAATTTAAGTATGTTATCAGCTGCACACTTGCTGATTTGATTATTTTGCAATGCATAACAGGGTCATGAAAATGCTACCGCAGAGACTGGGCCGTGGATAATTACTTTGGATGCCCCTAGTTTTATGGCCGTCATGCAGCATGCTAAGAATAGAACCTTACGTGAGGAAGTGTATCGTGCCTACATAAGTCGTGCTTCTAGTGGAGATCTGGATAACACATCAATCATTGACCAGATTTTGAAACTCAGATTGGAGAAGGCTAAGCTTCTTGGATATAATAACTATGCAGAGGTACAACACCTTATTTTCTAATTACTCTTTCTAAAAATTCTTCATGAGTTGCTCTTTATCAGGTGAGTATGGCCAGCAAGATGGCGACTGTTACAAAGGCAGAAGAGCTCCTTGAAAAACTCCGATCAGCATCATGGGATTCTGCAGTTCAAGGTAGTAAAGTTCCTTAACTTAATACATGAATTTTTGGATGCAGTGACAGTATCTAGCTGATAATATAGGCATGTATGCTTCCTGGAATAGCTGCAGTAGAAGCTAAGAAAAGCTTTGTAATTCATAATTTTGGAATATTACAACGATAATCGACATTGATATGATAGATGAGCTATACCATTCCACTATGATCTCGACCATCAATTTAAGATTTTAGTGATTAAAATAACATCAAAGTTTTTTCTTTTCTTTTTTTTCTCAGTTGTCATACATTACCACCTAATTTGCATAGTTGTTTTTAATTTGTCAGTGTCATTGGGGAATGAAAAAGATGCATTCTTTCCATTACTTTGTCTTGGGATTGTTTTTAACCCAAATGAGGGTTTTCCACCTTTCTTTAGCTATGTCGCTATCTATTTCTCTGAGTTTATTATGTGGGGAGATTTCACATTTACATCATTGTTTGGGCCGGGCAGATATGGAGGAGCTCAAAGTTTTTGCAAAGAGTCAAGGTGCTCCGGAAGCTGATGACTTAAATCATTGGGACACTAGTTTCTGGAGTGAGAGACTTCGTGAATCGAAGTACGAGATAAATGAGGTGAGGCTTCATGGATCTGTCTCATAAAACACAAGATTCTAATGGAGTAATTGCTAAACCCTGTGGCATATAGTCACCTTTCTGCTTGCTCCCATAATCAGATTCACTGGAACTCTACTATTCATCTATTCTTTTGCGTTTCAACTTTCATGCACATGGATTTTGTAGGATTGTTTGTTTGCAAAAGAAATTGTACTTAGGTTAGCAAAGCCACTCCTCTGTTTCTTGTTATTGTCCTTGGGTTTTTATTTCTATGAATAAAGCTCCTATTTTTATCTTTCAGTAATGAATTACTCTCTCCGTCCATCAAAATGGTTACGTTTTGACTCGATACGAGCTTTAATAATGTGTTTTGACTTTAATGAGATGTATAGTAAGTGGAGTTTGGGTCGATATATTATTTTTAATTGGGTTGTGTGTAGTTAGTGGAGTTTGGATTCCACTTAATATATTGTTTTAAATTGAGTTGTGTGTAGTGAGTGTAGTCGATCCCCTAGCTATAAATGAGAAGTTTGAAATGTAAACTATACATACCAAAATGGCAAAACACAAACCATTTTCGTGAATGGAGGGAGTATTATATATTTATGTTGGAACTGCAGAGATCTAAATTTGACTGAGTTCCTTGTTATTCACTCCGTGTCTTCTCAGTGCTTTACGAAACGATATGCTTGTGCAGAATTAGAACTTCAAAGCTCTTGTGACCTTGCATTATTCTTTTAAATCTTCTTGAGGACATAACTTTGATTGCTATTGGCACCGATTAAATTCATTTCCTACATACCAGACGTTTCACTGAGAATATAATCTGAGCTTGCCGCCTTTTCTGAAATCAACAGGAAGAGTTGAGACCTTATTTTTCATTGCCTAAAGTTATGGATGGTCTTTTCAGTCTGGCAAACAAGTTGTTTGGGATCAATGTTGAACCTGCAGATGGTTTAGCTCCAGTAAGATACTTTCTTCTTGAGGATATTAAATGTATCGATATGTTCGAGATTACATGCAGAATTTATTTGGCCAATGATGCACGGGGTTGTCACTAATTGAATTATTTTGTCTTTAGGTTTGGATTACAGATGTTCGGTTTTATCGAGTCAATGATTCTTCAGGTAGCCCGATTGCATACTTCTATTTTGATCCATTTTCTCGCCCCTCTGAGAAACGTGGAGGAGCATGGATGGATGAAGTAGTTGGTCGGAGCCGTGTCATGTCGCAAGATGGTTCCTCTCCTAGGTTGCCTGTAGCTCACATGGTATGCAACCAAATGCCACCTGTTGGGGACAAGCCAAGCCTTATGACATTTCGTGAGGTATGCATACGTTTTTGGTACTGCTGACTAGTTGCACCTGCACTAATTGGTGTCCTAAGCTCGAAAAGAAGCATCTTTTTGTGCTCTTGAATCTTGATCACATGTGAAATCAAGTATTAATGAACTTTACTGACCACTTTCCAGTCCCAATTTGTTACAATAGATCTGTAAATCTCTTCCAACAGCATAATTTATTCTTTTCAAATTTTTTATGAATGTGCATGAATTGGTTTTGAAGAATGATTTGGTTAGTTTGAAGTCTTGTCATAGTCTTGGAGTTATTATTTGCGACTCGATTTTATTCGATTGATTCTCATGGTGTGAAGGTTGAGACCGTATTCCATGAATTTGGCCATGCTCTTCAGCACATGCTGACAAGGCAGGATGAGGGTTTGGTTGCTGGTATTAGAAATGTAGAGTGGGATGCCGTGGAATTACCTTCCCAATTCATGGAAAATTGGTGCTACCACAGGTTGGTATCTTCACTTGCTGGAGTTGCTAGTTAAACTTGTAACTATTTACAGCTACTGTAATGTTTAATCTATCCCAACACTAAATGGATGCTCTTCAAACAAGAAACACTTTTAATCTTCTCCCGTAGAAGATTTAATATGATATTTTTTGAGTTAATTATACAAACTAGCCAAAGAAGATAGTAAAAGACAAATAATAGCCACAAACATAGTACTATTTAAATTCTAGTCATTTTGAATGTGAATTATCATAAATACCCTTCTACTTAAATTTAATTGTATGAATGGTACGAATGATATGAAAGGTATGAATAATATTCATTCATACGATTCATACGTTCATACAGTTTAATAAAATTAAGTATCACGTATGAATGGTACGATTCGATACAATTTATACTATTCATACTCAAAAATGTAAAATATAATTATGAGGGTATTTTAGTACAAGAAATTTATAAATGTCTAGAATTTAACTATTATTATGTTGGTGGCTATTATTTGTCTTTTACAATCTTTTTTGGCTATTTTATATTATCACTCATATTTTTTTGCAGAGATACCTTGATGAGTATTGGCAAGCATTATGAAACTGGTGAAAGTATTCCAGATGACATATACAAAAAGCTTCTTGCTGCTAGGACCTTCCGTGCCGGCGCTCTAAGTCTTAGACAGGTTGGTGCATCATTATCAGAAACAAAAATGTTTAAAGAGTTCAATTTGAGCCTAGTTGTGTGAAGCAGACACATGGTGGCATCTCACTGTTTATTTAATTTAATTGTTATTAAAATGCTATGTTCTCCTACATATAATTATTGATTTGTTCAACAAAGGTTCCATTCCTTAATTACTAAAAAATATCCTACTGCTTGATAGAGCAGCACAACGTGTTAGCGAGGGGTTGAAAGTATACTCCCATCGAGCGCAGGCGAAGAAGATTTAAATTAATTAATTGCTGATCTTTATTCCCTTATTTTAGTTATATTTAGTTGTTGATCTTCATTTCCGTATCTTAGTTATTTTATTTTAGTTGTTTCCATAATCAGTTTATGGGCCTCATGCTGGCATGGGCTGCATGGGCTTTGATAGGGTTAGTAAGTTAATAAAGCATGTTACGCCAGATTAGGTTTGGCATCTTTTTAGAATTGTTTTTTTAGCAGCACGGCTGTGAGCGGAGCGTCAAACTCTGTGGCCCTTATTCAGGGATTTCGTTAAATAAATTCAGTTACTTCCTTCCTCTCGCCTTAACTCTATCACTGCTTGATTACATTTTTTACCTCCATAATAATTACTTATATGCTCTACTGTATATTTGATATTTCAGCTCCGATTTGCCACACTCGACCTAAATTTGCACTCAAAGTACGTCCCTGGTGGTTCAGAGTCGATCTTTGATGTTGACAGAAAGGTTTCTGAAAAGACTCAAGTACTTCCTCCGCTTCCAGAGGATAAGTTCCTTTGCAGTTTTAGTCATATATTTGCTGGTGGTTATGCAGCTGGGTACTACAGTTACAAGGTAATTTGTCAGCCAACTTTGCCTTCAACCTTTGAAATGCTTTTCTGGTTAACTTGCTAACGCATTCTAGGCATAAATTACCACGGTGGTTTTCGTGTAGAGAAATTTCATGCTTGGTTTTAATCAGCTGAATTTCCAGGCTCTACTTTTCCCCCTAACACTAACCGATGATTATATATCTTGCAGTGGGCTGAAGTTTTGTCGGCTGATGCCTTTTCAGCATTTGAAGACGTTGGATTGAACAATGATAAGGTATACGACTCTACATATTTAGTGCATATTCGAATATTACAAAATGCTTGATGCAACTCTCAAACTCTCATATCATCTGAGTGGTACCTTGCAACAGGCTGTGAAGGAAACGGGCCATAGATTCCGTGAAACAGTTCTTGCTCTTGGAGGCGGAAAAGCACCCCTAGAGGTCAGAAGTGATGATATTATACTATGCACGTCCATTTACTCTTAAATTTTGACGCGGAAGGTCTAGATTAGCCTCAACATACATAATCTCTGATTAACTGAATTATTTGGTCAGGTCTTTGTGGAGTTCCGTGGGCGTGAACCCTCACCTGAGGCGTTGCTGAGGCACAACGGTCTGTTGCAAGTTGCCTGAGTTGCACTTTGGGCATTCTTTAGTCAAATCGAAGTGCATCTAATAAGGGCTTTACCTTTTGCACATAGGTACAAAATTGAATTACTAGGTTTTCATATTTATTGTTTTCATGGCGTTATAATAATCAATGGAAATTGATCTTTAATGGCATTGTTTTGCAACTACTGTCCTGTATTTCTGCAAAGCCATGGCTCTTCATATGCCATGTTTGCATTTCTTAGACTAAGGAGTAGTTTTTTTCAACCTTTTCTCAAGAAATGTCTTTATTCCAGATTTATGAGAATGCGATACTGCTTGCACAATGAATAGTACTCCTTCCGATTCTGAATTTGCTATTCACTTTGACTTGGTACACGCCTTAGGAAAATAGTTTGACTCGAATTGTATTGTGTATTGAATGAAGTTTGAGTCTCGCTTAATTTGTTATATTTCAAAGTGAAGTGGTTCACCAAACCATTTTCTTAAGCTCATCTCTTCGTCATAAATGATCCGCTTGCCCCGAAATGACCTGGACCAATAAGGAAATTCTAATTAATTGGGCCTTTCGATACAATCAAATAGAAAGCCCCTAAGATAGCCATATTCTAGGAGCTCAAACTATGTGATTGAATAAATCCTTCCCTCCCCCCTTCTATTCATATTTTTCATTGAGTTATTTCCGCTCAAAGATAGAACAAGATCCGTTTTGCATCATATCTAAGGAATTCTTAGATTTAGGCCGAAGAAGCAATGTAATTTAGAAAAAGAAATTAATTGGGTGATAAAATTGTGGGTAGAGGAGGGGGTACTAATTTACGAGCATAATTGAACCGAATACTATAGAACTCATATTAACATGTTCAATTGACATTCGAGCAAACATCTTTCACAAATTCCAACTGATTTCCTACCTCTGAGTTTCTTAGATTCTCTTCACACCATTACGTGGTAAGAAATGAATTAATGCCATTTATGAGGTCCTAACAAAATTATTAATATATGATCTCAAGTGAAAATTCATTCAAACCGAAAGTAGCAAGTTTTAAAAAATGAACATATACAGATATGCTCTGTACACTAGCATTCTTCGCCTAGGCAGACTAGGTGATCTTGCACAAAAGACATTTAGTTTTTCTTTTTTTAATCTTCTAATATGATAATTATCACTAATCAGGTGCATAAATTGACTGATAGAACGTGTTTATAGTATTTACACAACACTAGTAATTAAGCAATGGTGGAACTAAATAGTCTAGCAGAAGTTTTCCTGCTCTAATTAAATCTTATATCCAAATTCAAATGTATTATGCTTCATTAAGTTATCTTGGCTGTGGAGGAGGTGGTTGCATAAGAATGGATGATGCTTCTGTTGGAACTGGAGTTGGTGGTAATGGTAAGATGATAGGCATAGGCCTCTCTATCGAGTAGCGATTTGATCCACCGAAGCTCTCGATGGATTTCATGTACTCCGAAGCGTTGTTCTCTATGATGAAAGCATCCTCGAGCTCACGAACAATGTCTGCCATGCAGGGCCGATAAGCCGAGTAAGGCTCGATGCACGCCAAAGCTACCTCTACAACTCTCCACATTGCCTCAGCATGGTATCCTCCCTTTATATTAGGGTCCACTATTTCTTCCACTTTTGAGTTCTTTATATGAGGTTTTGCCTGCATTTCATTTTCTATTATTTCAAAATTTCAAAAGAAAGAACACAATAATATTATTCTTATTAGATAGGATACTCATATGTAGAGAAAGCCTTACCCATTCCACCAAGCTCCACTCATTTCTTGGCCTGCTTATGTTGAGAGGCTCTCTGCCACTTACAATTTCCAGCAAAACAACCCCAAAGCTAAATACATCGCTCTTCGCCGATAGATGCTGCGTCGAGTAGTACCTAACAATGATAGAAAGTGGTAATGCTTACTTATACAACTCCCAAAAGGTTAATTCTGTAATATATGCATACTTACTCTGGATCAAGGTAGCCTGCAGTGCCCCTTACTTCAAGAGAAGTACCACTGTCCCCTTCTTGAGGTGCATATTTTGAGAATCCAAAGTCTGAAACTTTTGCACACATGCTTTGATCCAGAAGTATGTTACTTGATTTTACATCTCTATGTATCACACAACGCTCCGAGAAAGTGTGAAGATATGTTAAGCCTGAAGTTTTTTACGATTGATTAGTGATAATCATAAGACAAGAAAGATATGAATCACCATGGTTTGTTTCTTGCAGGTATTCTTTTGCTACAGTGTGGTGATTGGTTTTAATATCTCCATTAGTTACTGGAGCCTAAAAGCTACTCCATTTGTGCACATTTTCAAGATAGTTTTAGATTTATAGATGTATTGATTAGTGGAAATATGAATCTTGGACTGCATGCTACACTTGCCTCTTGCAGCACCTAAAGCAATGGAAAGTCTAGTTGGCCAATCAAGGATCTTGCGCTTTGCTGCTGCTCCTGTTAATTAGCGAATGAGAAGAAACGAGTAAGATCTTTAACCAGAATCTAACATCAATGCATTTCTATGTAATCATGATTTTTCAGTTTACCATATAGGCGATCTTGTAGTGAGCCATTCGACATGAAGGGATAGACGAGAATTTGCTGGTCATTGTCGCAACAATATCCAATCAGTCGCACCAAGTTCTCGTGCCTAATTGCTGAGAGCAAGTTCAGCTGCACGATTTGATGATACAGATTCTGTTAGGATCTTTTAATAGTATATTATATAGTAATGAAGTCAAAGGTACTTGATAGACACTCACTTCATTATCAAACTCGCGAGTTCCTTGTGTTGAGGTGGAGGATCGGACCTTCACCGCGACTTCTTGGCCATCGGCTAGAGTACCTCTATAGACTGATCCAAATCCACCTTCTCCTATAAGTGTTTTGTACTTCTGTGTTGAAGCCTCAATGCACTCCAGCGTGAAACATTGGATAGAAATCGCTTTCGTAAGCACAGTTTCTGCACTTGCTATTGAGTAGATCGCGTCTGCACTTGCCAAACAATGCTGCTATAACGAACGAAAGGATAGCTATGTAAACATATTGAGGGTCTTTTGTCATGGTGGTGCGGTACTTACTTTTTGACATGGTGTGCCTTTTGTCATCGTAATTCTGCAGAGTGGTCATCCTCTTTCTGTAAACGCAGAACAAGCACGTCGCGACTATGGCTATAACTAGCAGGGATCCAGCTGCAACTGTGCCTATGAGAATTGGTTGAGTTGAATGGGAGGATTCTCGAGCATTGCAAACTCCATTGCTATACATGAAAAGAGTACAAGAACAAATAACGAGTCAAACTCTCTCTCAAAGGTACATATACTTAAATATTTTGCTCAACCATAAACATCTCTTACTCTGTAGTGAGATTTGAGTTTCTGAGGTATTTAGAGAGACTTCCTTTGAAGTCAGAATTGCAGCCTATATATCTATTTTAAGGTCAAAAGTAGAGTTCAAATTAGATAAAGAGTGAATTTGTGAACAATTCAAGCAGCATTTAGTATTTATAAAACTCACAATCTTTCCAAATAGAGCATTCTGGAAATAGACAAGGTGATATTTCCTGTTAGTTCATTGTGGCTCACATCCCTATAATAAGATTAAAGTAAAAATAATATATCAATGTGTTCTAAGACAACAACAGAAGAAAGATATTTTGAAGTTGAGTTGAAGAAGTATTACAGTGAGGTCAGCATGCAAGAAGCTGGAAACTGAGGAAGAGTGGCTATGAAGCCATTATTGCTCAAGTTCCTGCATTTTACCATTGATCATCACTAACCGAAAAGTGCATAAATAGACAAAAAGCAACGAGTATGAGGAATAACGAGTCGTACAGTTCTTTCAGGTGTTTCAGCTGTGTTATACTTGAAGGAAGCGGCCCTGTGAGTTTGCTGAAGGATAAGTCTCTGCCACAGCAAATACTATTTAGAACCATTTTTGTAACAAAGAATTTGCATGGGCATTGAGTATGTATTACTATATATGGAAATGGAAACGCATCTCACATTTTAGTGATAGTCGAGGTACCGTTGAGAGCTTCACACGACAAGCCATGCCATGGAAGAGGGAGACAAGGATCTCCAGACCAAGTCTTGAGAACTTCACTATCTTGATTCCGTGCAAGTAGCTCGTTCTTCACTTTCGTTATCGTGTTCACTAAAACACATAAAAAATGAATCTTAGTCCTCTGTGAATTCCTTTGCATGCAAGTTTTAGGTAGTTGATTTGAAGTACTTAGTTACCTTCCTCCATGTTTGTCTCTTCATTCCTCGCATAAACTTGGAGAATCTCGTAAGCACTACAGACAGGTCCCAACGAAGAATTCGAGGCTTTAGCCAAGGTGAGGTTAAGAACACCATTTGCTGTGAAGTTGAGAGCTACTGCCAAAAAGGGTGAACCACTACCCAATATATCAACCTCCTGTACTTTCACATCATTGATGTACACATCAAATACCCTTTCCCCGGGCACGACAGAGCCATTCTGCTCTAGGAAGTAGAGGTAGAGGTCGTAATTTCTTGAGCCTGTTTCAAGGCTTCGATACTGGAAAAATAGCCGTTCTTGATGAGTCAAAGCTGTTTGTAATACTTCAAGAGGAGGCATTATTCTGCTGTCTGTGTTGTTAGTGATGTTGACATCGGTAGTGGGCAATGATATGTTCCTAGCCGTTGAGTCGGGGTATGCATCAGGTCTCCAGATGCGGTCGTACGAGTCATGTGGGTACCTGAGACCTCAAGCAAGGAGTGAAGTCAGAAGATCATAAGATCAGTTTATAGGTAAACTCTGGTAAGAGATCTCTTTATGAACTCTTGCTATATTTCTTGAATCTTCTTTATGATAATAGACGTTTTAGTTTATATGTTCTTCAAGTAATCAGTGCATTGTATGAGAATTAAGCACTTGTTTTTGAAATAAGACATGCTGAAGTGTTAGCATGAACCTTAGCTTAGGCCACAACTTCATAGCTTCTCTTTCTCATTAAACATTATTAGAGGGATTAATGCTATGAATATGTCCACACTTTCTCATATTGCTGCTACAATCTTTAACTATGAATCATACCTGATCTCAGCCACATCGTTCCCTACATCGACGCGATCTACAACTTTGAGCACGCTCGAAGAGTATCTCCTAAGGTAATCTGCATGAGAAGGTCGTAGCTCCAGCTTTGAAAGGTAAGCTTCCCCTTTGCCTTTCACTAAGCAGAAGTTAGTGTAGTTACTAGTAGCTCTAAACAATCCCTCAACTTGTTCCCTCGTAGAATCGACTCTCTCTATCTTCGTCTCACCAACTGATACACTGAAGAAGGTGTCGGAAGGCGAAGATTCCTGAGAATTGCTGAGAGGAAATGTTCCTCTAACTAAATACACAGATCCCCTCCTTGTTGGCAAACTGTAACACCACTTGCTGTCATATCTCGACTCGAAGAATCTTGACTCGCTCGTCTCTTGGTTGACATTCCCAATCCAAACTGTGGTCTGGCAACTGTTCTTATCAGGGTACCAACTTTCATCGGATATGTAAATAATAGTCGTGTTTGGATCCTGGAACGCAGCATCAGCGCAGCACTGGATACTGATCGAACCTGCTCAAGTTCGTCTCCGAAATGTGAGTGCTTTTATTTCTAGAAATAGAGACTGTTTAAAGTATAAATCTCTCCTTGTATGCATTTAGCTTATGAGCTTGAAGTCTTTATGTTTGAGTATGTAATAGTATTCCACAATCCATAGGCACCTCTAAATGCAGATTGACTTAGTCTTGAAGGACTTTCATGTAATAATAACAGTTTAAGGTTGCCCTAAACACTAGATCATGTAAGGAACTATACTTTTCCAAATTGAGATAACAAAAAAGGAAAGAATTCAACTGGCTACAGCACTACAAATTTATTGATCTATGATTCTTTATATATTTTGGAAATATAGAATGATCATGTTGTTTTTATATGCCTAGTTTCCACAAGAAGATGATCAAGATGGCTATAGATAGTTCTATAATATGATGTTCTCTTTAATATTTGATCCATCTATTCTCTACTTTCTTAAGGCTACAAAGTTGTTGTATATGCACAAGATCTAGAAAGAAAGGGCAGACTACTAGCTCCCACAAACTACAAAGAACATCAAGAAACTCACCTTCTTGCGCATGACTCAAATCAACCAACACGAATACGAGTACGATGCAACGGATGATTAGGCTCGTGTTTACATTATCCAACCCTTCCATCATCCAAAAATCTTCATGATCTTAAACTTAATAATTCTTTTTCTTCTTATGTGGAAATCATGGAAACAAGATCATGATCTACTTGTGCTTTTGTGGTTTGAATGGGAGGACAAAAGGGCATAAGAAACAAGCATTGCAAGAAAGTGAGGAAGCCTATGATGAAATTGCAGATTGACTTTGGAAACATAGAAAGCAAGCTAGAGATATGTTAATCTATCTAATTGCATACATTATACTAGAATATTTTTAAGTAATAACTCTTGAATGATGATTAATGGGTATTTGTTTGATTGAGTGTAGTTGATGATTCTTTATTCCTTTGATATTAATTGTTGGGAAGAATTTAAATATAAAGGGGCGGAGACACCATTTACTTATAATTTCAATATTTGTCCCTCTCTTTGTCACTTACCTTCAATGATCAATCATGGAAATGGGATTGTTATTTAAATAGTATTTATTTGAATATGATTTATAAGAAACCATATGGTGACAAATAGGTCACTCTTATAGCTTCTCTATCATTAGGTTTTGTTTAGGTTTGTTTATTTAGTTAGTCTTTCATTGAATTTTGAAATTTGGGGTTGTCATAGTTTCATCATTCACAGTAATCAAACACTCCTTTTGTTTTTTCAAAATATTAGTCTATAAATTTATTCATCCAAAATCAGAGTTAATAATAAATTCTAATAATAATCACAATTTTTTTGGTTAAAGCGATCATGTAGTTCTATTTATGGGGTTTAAGACAGTAATAAGTAAAATTCAGACTAAAAATGTTGTAAAAAAAAGTTATAGACTAAATTATCACAAAATTTAAATCACGAGACTTAAATTTTATAATTAAATAAAATTCGTGCTAAAATCATGACAATAGGGATTACAAAATAATCCACGGGTTCAGGTACCCGACGCTAATGGGGCGGGTATGGGGAAAGAAATTAGGAACAAATGCGGATATGGATTTATACATTTGTACCCGAATTGGGTACGGGGCGGGTACGGGGATATATATCTCCGCCCCGAACGCGTCCCGATAAATTTATATAATATATTTTTTTAAAAATATAATTATATATATAATTTTATAAATTTTTATAAGAATAAAATAATGTATATGAAAAGAGTTTTCAACTTTTGAATTTTTTTATATATAATTATTTTTTTATTATAGCTAGTAATTATTTTTTCTTAAACGGGTATGGAGCTGGGTTGAGAAAGCAATACCCGCCCAGAACCTGCGCCCGGTTGCCATCTTTACATGACAAAGTGTATTTATTAGACGTGTAGGCTAAAAATTGTGAATTGTCCCCAAATTTACATTAGACAACTAAATTGTTTTGGTTTGTTTAGTTAGTAGTTAGTGTGCATCTCTTTCTAGTAGTTGGATAATGATCTAAGTTTCTTGAACTTTACCCTAACTTTTAAAAAACAAGGAACATAAAATAAAAATGTGTCGTTGAATGGGGGTTCATTAGAATTTATTATAAGAGGAAATATATATGAAATAAATAAATATATACATAAATAACTATATTAGGAAGTAAGACAAATATTGATGAGTTGGTAAACAATGAAACAGGCTACATAACATTAAAACTAGTGGTAATATTTGGAAGAATTAATGTTACAGACTGGAAAGATGTAGATATATTCTGACACTTAGTGAGTGATTTACTTAGTCAATTCGGTTTTGATTCCTAATTCTGCTAATTAAAGTCCACTATGAGATTAAGTTAATTTATTAATATAGTTTTACCAATAATTAATTATTATACGACCCATTCATAAGTAGGAAATCTCTTTGTAAGTACACAGACACAATGCATCACCCTTTGTACTTGAAAATGAAAATCATCCTCATATTTAATTGGATTGGATATTACCTACTTTCACTTCAATTTATTTTCAATTATGTCTTGTTATTTTTTTAATAAATTTTCTGATTTGAGACATTTGGCACTAAATTAAGTGTTTTTAATTCTTTTTGACATTTTTGGAAATCGTGAACATAATTCTAGAACTGAAAATTTATAATGGCTCACGTCTTGTTTCCGATTGCCAAAATTGGTGAATACATTTAAAAATTATTGTGATTTTCTGACTTGAGCAATAAGTTGAGAGCAGTCAACTCTGGGAAATTTCCGGTAAATAATCTTTTTTTTATAAAAAAAATTGATGGAATTTTGATTTTTAATCGCTAGATTAAGCTTATATTAAATAATAAAGTATGAAAATAACAACAATAATTGTAAGAAATCATTCACACAACATGATATACACGATTGATTTAGGAGGAAGAGGTTAATAATAGTGTTGTAAAAATTTACCGAAAAACGGTATACCGTACTTATCGTACTGAAAAATATCGTAAAATATCGAATATAAGGTATACCAAAATTTTTGGTAAGGTATCATACCGTACCGAACTTTCAGGAATTTTTCCACATACCGAGGTATACTGTCATATACCGCACCGCAGTATATACCGAAAAATTGGTATATATCGAGATATATATATATATATATATATTATAATATATATATACATATATTTATAATATTACATGTGCATATATATTCGATTTGAATTATAAGAAAATTGTTTATTCATAAATTATGAATTATAATTAATAAATATGAATGACAAACTACAAAAACATGTGAGTTTATTGATAATTAAAATGATTGAATAATAACTTATATACTACTTATTATCTTAAATAATAACGATAACTGATATATATATATATATATATATTGTTACATAACTACTAAATAATTATGATATAATTACACGATCTATTAGTTACTAAATATAATATAAGTTGTAATATATACATAAATGATCAAATTAATTATAATTATATGCCTAAATCTAGTTAATTAGTTATATTAAAGTACAATAATATAGTTAGTTAATATCTTGTAATTAATTATATGATATTAGTGATTTATCTCATAAATTATGTTATTAAAAAATAATACTTTATGTTTTTTATATGTTAGATCTTGTTTAAGGTGATTTTCATTATAAATAAATTATGGTATATCGCAAAAAAAAGTATATCGAAGTAAGATAAGGTATAGCGAAAGTAAATAAGTTTTGATATACCGTGTAAGAAAGGTATAACGAAGTAAGGTAAGGTATACCGAAAATAAGGTAAGGTATAAGTATGTAAAAATGTCATAACGAAAGTAAGGTATACCGAAAAGTATGGTAAGGTAACGGTATGAAATTTTCCATACCGAAGGTAAATGTAAGGTATAAGGTATGAAAATTTTAGTAAGGTATACCGTATCGTGACACCCCTAGTTAATAATGATCAACGTCAAAAAAAATTATTATTATTATTTTTAAAAAAGGATAAGAAAAATATACTCCCTCCGTCCATAAAATTGGATTACAGTTTGACTGAGCACGAGTTTTAATAAATTGTTTGTGTAGTTAGTGGAATATGGGTTCCCACTTGTAGATATAATTCAAATTGATGGAAACATGTATGAATTAATTAATTAAAGATTATTTAATTAATTAATTATTTAATTTCTGTATGGATTTAATTTATGCACAAATAATTAAATTTAAGAAATGATTTAATTTATGTCCACAGCTCACATAAATTTAATAAAACAAATAAATCTGCATACATTAATTAAATATTAATTAAGTCATAATTAAGCATTAAACTGCATACATTAATTAACCATTATTTAAACAATAATTAAGCATTAAATTGGATAAAAGAATTAAACGTAAATTAAGAATATAAATTAAAGCAAACATTTTGATCAACTTAAAATGATGTTATGGAATTTCACTACAAGCAAAACTTGATGTGATCAAAAAAAGGAGGGAGTTAAAAATGCTAAACATGTCTATTCCCACCAAATTTAAACTCCATTTACACACCCTAATCTATAAATTCAAGTTCACAGTGTTAAAACTGCATTCTCCTAACACTATCAAAACACAAAAAATTCTTGAAACTCCACGCCACAAACTGCCACACCCAGATTCATGGCGGTCCAAGAGGAGCAAAAAAGCTATTTGATGAGGAGAGAAATCTGCTTGGGCAATGGTTGATGAGGCATATGGAAGATGGTAAGTTGAAGCGTGGAGCATTTACCAAAGTAAGTGAAGTCTTCTGTGTGAGTAGACAGACGGTTTGGATTTGGTGGAAGCAAACACAACAACAACTAGCTAGGGGGCAGCTTGTTCTCATGAAATTAGTGCATAAGGAATTGAGCACAAAGATAAAATGAAGATGAATGTAGATGCAGTTAAGTCACTTACAGTGCTTGAGAGGTCGTCCATAAGGAAAATGACATGCAAGCTAAATGTAAGTAAGAGCTTACTAGGAAAATGGATAAAAGAGAAGCAAATTAGAGCACATACAAGTTCTATAAAGTCTGTCCTAACTCAACAAACATAATTGCAAGGTTGAGATGGAGTTTAAGTCACCTCGATGCAGGAATGTGCAAAGAAGCAGTGAAGTATCAAAGCATGGAGAATATTGTCCACATAGATGAGAAGTAGTTTTATATGACCAAAACAACTGATAGCTATTACTTGCTCCCAGATGAAACAGAGCCATACATGTGTTGCAAATCCAAGAGATACATTACCAAGGTAATGTTTATGTGTGCTGTGAGTAGTCCACAAATTGCAGATAATGGAAACATAGAATTTGATGGGAAATTTGAGATTTTCCCATTCACAACTCTAGAACCAACAAAGAGGAACTCAAAGAATAGAATGAAAGGCACGTTGGAAAATAAACCAATCTAGTCCATCACAAAAGATGTGATCAGAGACTGTCTTATACAAAAGGTGTTTTACCTTATTTTTTCATTATCAGACTTTTACAAGTCATCATTTAGTCTTTATTTATATGTTATTTTTACAGATTATACCAACCATTAAGGCAAAATGGTCTGTTAATGCAAGCAAAGAGATCATCATTCAACAAGACAACACAAATCCTCATATAACACACAATGACCCAAATTTCATCAAAGGAGCAACATCAAATGGGTTCAATATCAAGTTAGTGTGTCAGCCACCAAATTCCCTAAACTGTAATGTCAATGATCTAGGTTTTTTCAGAGCATTCAAGATGACAAGTTATGTAATGGTGTGGATGACTTATTGAAGAACGTGGAGACTGCATTTCAAGAACTGACCCCAACCACTCTAAATAACGTATTCTTAACATTACAAGGTTGCTACACATAAATCATGCAGGTGAAGGAGTGCAACAATTACAAAATCCCACACATGGAAAAGACAAGACACATAAGGGCATGAACACTTCCTAAGTGTTTGGAGGTGAAAGAAGAGCTGATCAAGTAATGTTTGAAGTACTTGACACTAAGTGAGAATATTGGTGGTGCAGCCTATAACATTGATGTGTTGGGGGCAACTTTTAGTATATAAGTAGGTAGGAAAAAGCTTTTTGTATCTAAGTGTTTCAGAAATGTTTATGGTATAAGCAACTTAGATGTTTTGGGAGTTGTTTAATATGTAAACAGTTTTTGACAACATATTTTGTCTCAGCAATCAATAGAAAATCACCTTTTGCATCATAGAATCTCTAATGAATACACATAAACACACATAAGAGCTTACACTCAACCTCCAAAACAACTCTAAAGCATAATATATCATAAAGATAAGGTCAGAAAAACAGATTGTTTACCCTCAGTTAACCATCATAGGGTGCATAGAAATCATATTGTTTACCCTAAAAAAAAATGACACAATTATGGCTTCAGAATTGTAGTGAAGGCATCATGTTTGCTCTAAAGGTTCATGTATAGTATAGAGGTGACAGAAACACAGACAAGAACTTACATTAAACCTCCAAACCAACAATTCCAGACACATAGAGGTGGCATAAACACATGGAAAACATGAAATCAGAGGCTTCCATCCTCAGTTAACCAGCATAGGATGCAAACACATCAAGATAATGAACATGCTTCCCTATGAAGACCTACACAATAATGAATCAAGAATTGTAGGGAAGGCATAAGGGTTTGCTCTAGGGTTTCATCACAGATTACATACATCATCATCACAGAAAACAAAGTTGTGGCTTCAAACATGATTAATGCTTCAAACATCACCATCACATAAATCACATTACAGAAATCAGTTTTTGCATCATAGAAATCACCATCACCATCACTATTTTATACCTTTTCGGTCTCGTTTCTATTGTACTTTCGGACTAATAATGTTGATTATTGTCGTTTGAGTTGATGCTTTGGTCTTCTATATTCTACATTGTAGGCAAGGATCGACAAAAAGGATTAATAAGACTCGAGAAGAGAAACGAGACGAAAAGACGAAGAAAAGATGGAAAATTGCACACTTGGCCGAGAGCAGGCCTAGCGGGCGCTAGCCCCTAGTGCTCGCTAGGCCAAAGGAGCATGGCAAGGCAGAACGTGAGGCTAGCGACCGCTGGCCCCTGAGACAGAAGAAAAGACAGAACGTGGGGCTAGCGACCGCTAGCCCCTAGTGGCCGCTAGCTCCCACGAGTAGTTTGGAGACAGAACTTGGGGGTAGTGAGCGCTACCCCCTAGTGATCGCTGGCCACACGAGAATTCTCCCCTATATATATAGTGCAACGCGTGGATTATTGTAGATTACATTCTACCATTTTAGGATTTTAGATCACGAGAGAAAACACATTAGTCTAGATTTTCATTCCGTAGTTCGTTATTTCAATTTCTCTTTGTGGATACGTTCACGATTCAAACCCGGAGATCGTTTAATGCATTGTTTCCTTTTTAATTAGTGAGTTGTTATTACTTTCTTTATTTCTTTATGTTTTCCTTTCTTCTTGCTATTTTCTTGATTAATTTTCAATTCGTAATTTCAAATCTATCGATCATGTTAATTAATCAATTCAAGACATGTTTAGATTTATTTCCTTTAATTCTTCGCTCTTAGACTTAGGGTTTAATTGCTTTCTTAATTCTCACCTAGATAATTTGTACTTTCATTCCTTTAATTTTATTCGCCTAGATAAATTAATCAGAGTAGTTAAAAACCAAAACTCATTCTTTTACTGTTTTCTGTTTGGTAACGTAGATAAAACCCTGTTTAGTCTTTCTTGAGAATACGACTAGGGTCAACTTATCAATCTATAATGATCTCGTCCTATTGCGAGTAACTTAATAAAATATGTTGAAATAATCACCATAACATAAATCAGTTTTTGCATCATAGAAATCACATTACATCTTACAGTGGTGGATTAGAGGCCAAAACGCCCAATAATCACATAAATCATCTTGAATATAAGTTCAAACCTCCTAGACTATGAATCTACATTCATAGTGGTGGCTTAGAATAATAGAAACAATCATGCAGTCAAAAAATGCCAACTACGCCAAAAACAAAGAATCAAAGGCCAACTACACCATAAACTAGCTATATCAGGCCAACTACGCCCACATAATTTCTATCACAGGCTAACTACGCCTCAAAGTAAAAGAGTCAGAAGGTATACCTTCTGTTTCAGAAAGAAACATAAATTCATCCACCAAAGGGAACCAAAGGCCAACCATTTTACGTAACCAAGCTTTGTTGTCCTTAGTCCACTTCCACTTGCCATATCCATCTAGATCTGAGTCGGGGACACTTGAAGATGGGGTTTCCTCCACCACCGTGTCTGAATTGCCAAAAAAGTATCTTGGCTCTTGCCATAGCTCACAATAAATGGATTGAGTCGATATCACCGTTCTGAAACACGAAGAATCAGCGTCGGCGAATGAAAGAGGTGTTCTAGGAGGGGAATAATCACTCATCACAGAGAGTGAGAGTGGTGTTCTAGGAGGCGAATCACCCATCACAGATAGTGAATTGGTGTTCTAGGGTTTCTCGATGGAGAGGCAGCGAAGAGAGTTGTAGATTTAGGTTAAGTGTTCTAGAGGGGAAAACGGCGGATGAAGAAGTGTAAATGATTCTAGATTTAGGTTAAGTGGTAGGTAGAGTTTCAATTAATGGGTAGAATGAATTATGTGGTTAGGTAATAGATTTAAGAATGGGTTGGGTTTAATTTTGTGTTTAAATGTTTAATTGGGTTGAGTTTAGTTTTTGGATGATTTAGATTTTAATTGTGTTTAAGTTGTTTAATTGGGTTGGGTAGTAAAATTAGGTAAATTTAATTCTGGGTGGGTCCATTAGTGTTATTTATGTAATTATTGTAAGTATGTAAGGGTGAAATGGTAAAATAAAACATGCCAAAAATAGAAACTTTGAAACGTAAACCATTTTCGTGGACGGCCCAAAATGGCAAAACGTAAACCATTTTCGTGGACGGAGGGATTAATTTGTAACAACTAAGTTTGTGTTGCAAGTGAAGCTTCAAACCTCCAGAAATCAAAAAACATAAAATATAAATAAATGGAACAAATATATCGTTAAACAATTATGTCGTGACAGAGCCACTGTCCTAAAAGTAGTTTCCCAACGAACTCCCGGTGTACAGTTCTAATGCCAAGAATGCTTTCGAAGGTTAGCACGATCCACATGTTCGTGGTGCTCTCACAAATTCCGAGTTTGAGACAAAATCCAGAATGATGAGATGAATAAAAGGATATTTGAGAGAATAATAGAATATTGAAGGAGAATTGCAGATGAATATTGTAGAGATTTAATATAAGGCTTTTATATATATTGGAAGTGCTTTCTATATCTCATAAGTGAAAATGAAGCAAGTTTATATAATAAAAAAGGTGTGAATCACATTCAACACATAGAACATTGTAAAATAAGTGGTGGAAAACTAGATCAAAAATCACGTTCGTGCAGGTTCAGCGACCGCAGAGTAGTCAGCGGGAGCTAACCAGTGCTCTCTATTCATGCTCAGTGCCTGCAGTAGGGGTGATAATTTGAGATTGAGACTTGGGACTTTCCCAATCCCAATCCGAGTCCTGAATTTTTCCGGACCGGGATGAGGATTGAGAAATTAAAAAATTTCGAGACTCCCAATTTCGTGAAATTAGTTTTAAAATCTGGAAAATATGGTCCTGTTCGGGATTTGGAACTACTCGGGATATTTTTTTTGCCCAGGACGAATTGATACCAATAGGGATAAAAATGCTCAAATTCGTACTAACAACTCTCAAATAATTTTTAAAAATCAAAAAAATATTTTTAATCTTATGATTCCAGAAATCAATTCACCAAAATCTAGCAAAAAAGATTTGGGTTATAGTTTTCCATGCGATGGCCCTGGGCAAGGGGGTATGAATCATGCTATTTCAATCAAAGAGATATTTCATTGATGTTCAACACAAAACGTATGTTCAAGTTCTCGCAATTAAAAAAGTCTTATAGCATGTAATAAGTTGACCCTAAGTCGAATCACGTGGAAGACTGAACAGGGCAATTTAATAACTAATACTTAATTGCTAGAGATAAATTCCTAAACACTCTATAACTATTTGAAGATGTTCATAAACCAATTAAATATTAAAACAACTAAATAGAAGACCAAAAGATTGAAGCTTAGGATTGGATACTTGAACTCCTAAATTGATATCAAATTGATCATGCATTCATACTCGATTAGGATCTCAAAAGGTAGCTTAGTAAATCACTTTCGTTTTTATATACTAAACCGTGACTTTCACTTTCAAATCAACTCACACCTCTAGAAATCACTTAGCCTAATATGAACTCTTATTCAAACGTTTCCGATTAGAGAATAAATGTTGATTAACCCCAAATCAAGTGTTAAAGCAATTTCTCAATCTACTTCTACACCTATGTAAATCTAATAGTGATCAATCACTAAATTCCATCCAAAACAAGTTAATCAACTAAGCATGATCAATCATAACATCAAATAAGAGAATTAATATCCAACCCTAGTAAGAATATAACCAAGAATCATAAACAAGGTAGAAACATAAAAGGAATCCATCAAAAGCAAGCTTACTAGATGTAATGTAAGAACTTCAAGTCGTAATCCACTTTAATCCGTTAGAATTCACTAAATCTACACTAGGAAAGCAAGTAAAAGTAGGTAGAGTCTATCTCGAGTTTACAAAAGTTGGAAAACAAGAATAATGCCTAAAATCCTTAAAAACCCGCTGAAATAACTTGCAGCCAGCGACGCTGAGAAGCCAGCGACGCTGAGAAGCCAGCGATTGCTGGTTGTGCCTTGTTAGCGCCTGAATGAGGCGGACCCAGCAGCCGTTGGGTTTCCAGCAGTCGCTGGCCCTACCTCTCTGTCCTCTAGATTACTGCACTCCAGCGAGCGCTGGAAAGACAATGCCCGCTGGGTGGTCACTTTGTCTCCTTCCACTTGATTCTTGTCTCGTGCATTCCTCGGCTCGTCTTGCTTCACTCCACTTTACTCCAACGGCATAGTCGACACCACTTCTAGCTCAAATCCATCCTCATTCCTCCATCCTGCATCAAACATGACAAAACAAAGACCGGCGTAAAAATTAACTAAAAAGGATACGAAAACAAAACAACCTAAAGTCTAGACACGACAAAACTACGACCAAAAAAATAACAAAAACACAATAAACAACTCCCCCACACTTAATCATTTTCTTTTGCTCAAGCAAAATTCAATCACCAAATATCAATTCATATCGATAATGAACATGTAAGCCTAACCACCAAGCATATCTTCATTACAAGACTTAGATTAGACTCAATTCTCAATTGTATTCGGTCACTCAATCAAGACATAGTGTTCCCGTTACTAAGTTCATTGACATGCACACGATCACGATATACACGCAATATCACATCTCCCTATCATCTACATATTCAGTTCCCCTAAACTTTTAAGCAAAACAAGAAAATCCGTATAAGGGTGTAGTCATCGGGTCTAAACATCAATGGATCACATTGAGTGCCCCGATGTGGTTTTCCATACTCATTATCTAAGATAAGCGGAGTAGAACCCACAAACTCGACTCGTCTTACTCATTTACGCCCTTGTAGCGTTTATTACTTTTTTTTTTGAAGAGTTAAAACTCTTTATAGCTCTTTTCTTTTTAGAATTCAAGGGAACCGAACATATAAACTTTAGGGAGTAGCCACTCATAATCCATATCATAATCACTATACATGCCAATTAGCAAAACAACATGCCCCACTTAATATCTTAATCACACAACCTAGCCCAATCAAGAATCGAACCTAAACTAAGTCTACCACCATTCATATCACATACGAGGCTCACATATCAAGAATCAATACTTATCAACACAAAGTGATCAAATAAGCAAGTTAACATACAAATTCTCAAGAAGGGGAAGTGCAATAGACTAACAAAAAGACACAATTAAAAGCACTAACACATGCAAGAAAGCTACACCAAACCCCCCCCCCCCACACACACACACACACACACTTAAATCTTATAATGCCCTCGTAGTAAGGAATTAAATAGAAAGGAGAAGGAGAAGTTCCCTGATAACACAGAAGCCGGCAATAAGCCCAAGAATCGAGTGACTCCTAGAATTGGTACCTGCATACAAAGACACAAACAACGAGCATGAAACCGAAATAAATAAATAAAAATAAAAATAAACATAAACATAAAAAAAAATAAAAGGAAAAGAAACTAGTACGTTGGATCCTGTGAATCCTGATGGTCTGATGCTGGAGGAGGCTTTTCAACTTATTTTATTAAGTTACTCGCAATAGGACGAGATCATTATAGATTAATAAGTTGACTCTAGTCGTATTCTCAAGGAAGGCTAAACAGGGCTTTATCTATGTTGCAAAATAAAAAGCAATTAAAAGAAGGGGTTTTGATATTTTAACTAATCTATCTAAGAACGAAGAATTAAAGGAACTGAATTTAAACATGCCTTGAATTGATTAATTAACATGATTGAGAAGTTTGTATTAATGAACTGTGAATTAATCAAGAAAAGAGCAGGAAGAAAAAAGATCAATAAACAATAAAGAAAGCAGTAGAAGAACTCACGAATTGAAAGGAAAAATAATGCATTAAGAACTCTGGGTTTGAATCACGAACGAATCCACAACGAATTTTAAAAAATGAACAATTGAATAGAAAATCTAATCTATGATGTTTTCTCTCGTGGTCTAAACCCTAGAAAAATTACAAGTGAAGTAAAAGACGACCCCCCCTCTGAAAGCGCACATGGAGGTTTAAATAGGGTAGAAAAATTCCGCCTGGGTAGCGACCACTAGGGGGTAGCGTTCGCTACCCCCATGTTCTGTCTGTTTTAGCGCTGGAGAAGGGTAGCAAGCGCTAGGGGGTAGCACTCGCTACCCCAAGGTTCTATTCCTTCCACCGTGCAAGGGAGCTAGCGGTCGCTAGGGGGTAGCGGTCGCTAGTCACTTGTTCTGCCTTAGATCAGGTTCAGGACCTAGCGAGCACTAGGGGTAGCGGTCGCTAGTCACTTGTTCTACCTCTTGATCGTCTTTTCATCTCGTTTCTCTTGTCGAGCCTCGTAAATTATTTTTATCGATTCTCACCTACAATGTAGTATAAAGAAGACCAAAGCATCAACTCGGACAACAAAAATGAGCCCTATAAGATTAAAAGCACAATAGAAACGAGACCGAAAACGTATAAAACAGGATGAATTCCCGTCCATCTGGCCCACTGTTCCTCAAGAGAGGTAACATGGGTGTCAACAGACTAGAAACGGGTGTCCATCAAGTTGAGGATGTTATTTTGGGTATCCAACCTCACAAAGAGGTTGGTTTGGAAGCTACTAAAATCCACCCTCGAGAATTATCCGGATCCGTATCCACTACCCAATCCGCTAGCAAAGCCGCCCTAGTCGTATCCACTCTGGTAGCCTCCTAAGAACCCTCCGAACTGACCTCCCTCATAAACTGACTCCTCCATCTCGGTATTAGCACCGGTAGGAGCCTCCTCCTCAGGGATCTAGGCGGCCTCAGCTGATGTGCTAGCTCTGCCAGCTCTTTCAAGTGCCGCCTCACGCTCCCTGAAGCGGCGAACACATTTCCTTTGTTCTTACGGAACAAATGAAATCTCTGAAGCTGCCACAAGGCTAGTGTTCTTCAGGAATGCAGCATTGAGACAGATGCTCTCCACACGCTCATAGGAATGAGGTACCTGCAAGTCATAATGCACAGCAAAACGATACAGGATATATGCCAATGCAGGGTGAATTTTCTTCCTATGTTTAATCCCCTCCATTTGGGACCAGACGAAGGATGTATCAGCATAAAGAAGAAAACATTCATTTGCATTCACTTTATTGACTTGCTTCTTCCCGACACATTATATGCAATGAATTTGTGTAGAAGGGAAAGGGCATCATCCCTAATAAAACCACTAAGGTTCCACTCGGGTTCCAATTATAGAGCCCTATAAGTTCATGCCATGTAGCTCCGGGATTATACCCCTTAGGGGTTTTTGTAGCCGTACCCCTCGCAGAGGTAAAACCAAAAACGAAATGCATCACAGAACGAGTAACACAGAATTTAGAACCTAGCAGTCTAAAATTAAAGGAGTTATAATCATCATACAATTCAAAAGTGAATATAAATTCATATGACAAATCATTATACCCCTCTAAGGCACCATTATCAGCTAATTTCAAAAGCCCTAAGGTTTTCAGATAAGAACGGAGCTGTGAACGCACATGAAGTCTAATAAGAAATTCCCAATCATAACGATGACCATAATTGAAAGGTAATTCAAATAAACGTTGAAAATTTGACCTTCTCCATGATTATAGATGGGGAATTTGCAATTTCGGAACGCCCTTTTGATATTCTCTTGGGGTGCTTCGGCCTCCTCTTCTGCTTCTTGATAATCATACCTTCTCTTTGTGTTTTTAGGCATCCTTGAGGTTTGAAAGTGGTTTGGAAGTGAAGTATTAGAAATATGAAGGAAAAAAATGGAAGAATTTGGGAAAAAATGTAGAATTTGGGAATTTGGTGTTTGTGGGTGGAATGAAAATATTGATGGATAGAAATGTGGGGAATGGTATGGGTAAGTGAGATTTTGAGGTTTGGAAGTGAAGTTCAGGGAAAAAATGGAGGAATTTTGGTTATTTGTGGCTAGGGTTTTCGTGTATGGAGGGAGAAGGAGAAGAGGAGTGTTAAAAATGAGAGAACATGAAGGTTGGAGGGCTTTATTTCACGCTGACATTGCATAGCCAGCGATCGCTAGAATCCCAGAGATTTTGTTTGCAGTCTAGCGACCGCTGGCTGCACCTTTCTGTCCCCTTGAATCTTGCACTCCAGCGAGCGCTAGAATCTCAGCGTTGGGTTCCATGCTCGTTTCCACTTTTACTTGTTCCGTGCTCCTTTTTTGACTTCCCCGTTCATCCGAAATCCCCTAAACGATGTAAGACTCATATGAGAGTCTCAACACGCTAAAAATGAAGAAAACACACCTAAGATCAAACAACAAAAATAAAGAAATAAAACTAAAATGTTTAACGTGAGTTGCCTCCCACAAAGCGCTCGTTTAATGTCGTGAGCTCGACACATTTCAAACATATTTCAAAAGCTTGCATCATCGAGAACTAGAGCCTCGGCCCTTCGTCCTTGCATCTCTCCTTCTAATTATTGCTTCACTCTTTGTCCATTCACCGAAATTTCTCCTTTGTTCGTGGATTGAGAAGCTCACCATAAGGAAATACCTCCGTGATTTCGAATGGGCCACTCCAACAGGATTTAAGTTTTTCCAGAAAGAGTAGGAGCCGAGAGTTGAATAAAAGAACTTTCATTCCCAGCTCCAAGTTCTTCCTCAAGATCTTTTGATCATGGAGTTTCTTCTCCCTATCCTTATATATCCGAGCGTTCTCATAAGCTTCATCCCTTAGCTCTTCAAGCTCTTACATCTGTAATAAACGTTCTTCTCCCGCACGTAGCATCTCCATATTCGTCTCTTTGATAGCTCACATGACTTTGTGCTCGACTTCTACTGGTAGATGACACGCCTTGCCATAAACAAGCCTATAGGGACTCATACCAAGAACCGTTTTGAAAGCGGTTCGATATGCCCATAATGCATCTCATAACTTCATCGCCCAATCTTTCCTTGTTGGCTTGATTATCTTTTCAAGAATCTCATTCACCTGCTTGTTGCTCGTCTCAGCTTGCCCGGAGGTTTGAGGATGATAAGGGGTTGCCACCTTGTGTCTGATTCCATTTTTCTTCGTCAACTTCTCAAACAGCTTGTTACAGAAGTGCTTGCCTCCATCACCAATGATCGCCTTAGGAAATCCAAACCTGTTAAAGATGTTTTTCTGCACAAACTTCAAAACCACATTAACATCACATGTCCTTGTGGGGATTGCCTCAACCCACTTAGACATGTAATCTGCGGCAAGCAAAATGTACTCGAAACCATGAGAGTTAGGGAATGACTCCATAACATCGATCCCCCAAGCATAAAAAATCTCTACTACAAGATTATTGACTAAAGGCATCTCATTTCTTCGGCTAATATTTTCTACTCTCTGACATCTATCACAAGAAGCATAAAATGAATGCGCATCTTCAAATAAAGATGGCCAATAAAAACCCGATTGAAGGACCTTAAAGTCGGTTTCACGGGCTCTAAAGTGTCCCCCACACTCTGCTTCGTGGCAAAACAACAACACACTCTGTTGCTCCTCCTCTAGTATGCATCTTCTAATCACCTCATCTTTTTCTAGACGGAAAAGATAAGGATCTTCCCAATAATAATACCTGCAAGATCTCAAAAATCTCACCTTCTCCTGTGAGGTTAGATCATCACGGAGTTTATCTGCGACCAAGTAGTTAACTATATCAGCATACCATGGGAATGAAGATACTGCAAAGACATGCTCATATGGAAATTTATCAGGAATTTTATCATGCTTGAACACAATCAATGAATCCTTAATGTTTTCCAATCTAGAGAGGTGATCAGCAACATGGTTTTCACTCCCCTTTCTATCATTAATCTCTAATTAAAACTCTTGTAACAACAAAATCCACCGAATTAGCCTAGGCTTAGCTTGAGATTTGGTGAGCAAATACAAGTGTCGAGTGGTCGCTATGTACAATCACATTTGACCCAATGATGTACGACCTAAACTTGTCTAAGGAAAACACTACTGCTAGCATTTCATTTCAGTGGTAGTGTAATTAACATGTGCTTCATTTAAAGTTAAACTAGCATAGTAAATTACACGTAGCATGTTATCAACACGTCGCCCCAAAACAACATCTACAACAAGGTCAGAAGCATCACACATAATCTCAAATGGCTTCGACCAATCAGGAGACACAACAATCGGAGCAAAGATAAGCTTTTCTTTCAAAGTATTGAAAGCATGCTTGCACTTGTCATCAAACACGAAGGGAACATCTTGAGCAAGCAAATGGCATAAATGTTGGCTTATCTTGGAAAAGTCCCTAATAAACCTCCTATAGAATCCCGCATGCTCAAGAAACCTTCTTACCCTCTTAACATTCACAGGTGGAGGTAAGCTTTCAATCACATCAATTTTAGCCTTATCAACGGCTATTCCTTTACTAGAGACAACATAACCTAACACAATGTCATTGGTAACTATGAAGTGACTCTTTTCCCAACTAAGAGTAAGGTTACACTCAATATATCTCTTCAAAACGAGGTGAATTTTCTTCAAACAATCATGAAATGAATTACCAAAAACAGAGAAGTTATCCATAAACACTTCAATGAAATCACTAATCATTTTAGAAAAAATTGAAAGCATGCACCTTTGAAAAGTTCCCGAGGCATTACACAAGCCGAAGGACATCCTCCTATAAGCATAAGTGCCGAAGGGGCTGGTGAAGGTTGTCTTCGCCTGATCCTCCGGAGCTATTGCCACCTGATAATAACCAGACAATCCATCAAGAAAACAATAAAATTTATGCCCTGCTAACTTATCAAACATTTGATCAATAAAGGGTAAAGGAAAGTGGTCTTTGCGGGTACCCGCATTTAACTTCCTATAATCAATACACATCCGCCAACCGGTAGTTAGCTTAGTTGACACAATCTCCCCCTGGTAGTTAGCTTAGTTGACACAATCTCCCCCTTCTCATTAGTCGTCACTGTGATGCCACCCTTCTTCAGTACAACATGGACGGGGCTCACCCACTCACTCTCAACAACTGGATAGATCAATCCTTCAGCATGAGGTTTAAGGATTTCCTTCTTCACCATCTCCATCAAGTTGGGGTTCAACCTCCGTTGGCCATCTCGGAATGGCTTTGCTCCGTCTTCAAGAACGATCTTATGCATGCACATAGACGGAATAATTCCCTTTATATCTGCAAGGCTCCAACCAAAAGCTTTCTTGTTTGCCTTGAGTACATCTACTAGCTCCTCTTCTTGCTCCACAGTCAGGTCAGCAAAGATGATTACTGGCTTCGTTTCTCCATCCTCCAAAAAGATATACTTAAGGTGTTTAGGAAGCTCCTTAAGCTCAACTGGGCTGTTTAATGGTTCTTTCACCTCTTCACCTTTCAAGACTTCCATCACCCCCACGCTTGAGTCAAGGAGTAGGTCCTCCTCTCAACTATTTGCAATCTCATCGTCATCTGATTCCTACAAAAAGACCCTATCGGCCAAAGTATCAATAACATCGATGAAATAACAATTATCAGTTAAACTTTGCATGGGGTGAGGGAAAATTTCCTTGACAGACAAGGAAATAGTTTCTCCTAAGACAGTCATTTGCAACTTTCCAATTTTAACATCAATGAGTGTATTAGTAGTTGCCATGAAAGGTCTTCCTAAAAGAACAATATGCTCATTCCCAGACTCATGCACTTCACCAACATCAAGAACAACATAATTGATCTATCAGCAAGCCGTAAAGACATTCTAGTAGGCTTCAAGTTACCTAATCCTAATCTCAAGAATATAGAATAGAGCATCAAATTAATACCAGCCCCTAGATCTAGCATACCACAAACGGACTTACCATTACCAAGAGAGATTTTGATTACAAAGCTACCTGGTCAGTCTATTTTGGTGGATGCTGATGCTTCAATACTGCACTTGCTAATTCCGACACCACTATCTTCTCATCCTCCACAAATCTCCTCTTCTTGGATGCTAGCTCCTTGAAGAAATTCACATAAGCTAGAACATTTCTTATCACGTCTAAGAGAGGAAGGTTGACATTCACCTTCGAGAGCATCTTATAGAAGTCCAAGAACGTTGCTCTTGCTTCTTATTTCTTAATCTCCCAGGAAAAAGAATAGGAGGCTTATAAGGATTGTCGGCCTTATGTAGCTCTCCTCCTTTCGCCTTCTCTTCAGGAGGGGCTAATGCAATAGTCTCCTCTTCTGGAGGGACTAATGGAATGCTCTCTTCTTTTTTCTCATTCAAATCTTCATCATCCGGCATTTGCACTTTATTGTCCACAACCTTTCCACTTCTCAGCACCGTCACTGCTTGAGCTTGCTTGGGTTGACTTGAAAGCTTGTCCTTTTTGTTCATTTGGAAAAGCTCTCCAACTGTCCCTGCTAGCTGCCCGACTTGGGTCTAAATCCTCTTCATGGAGGCCTCCACTGTCTCAAATCTCTGTTGGATTGCTTGAATAAACTTGTTTAAATTATCCTCCACCAATGATTTGGGAGGGCCTTGAGGTGGACCTTGATACTGCTATGGTTGTGAAAAGTGCTGCTGCAGTGGTTGAAATTGTTGGAACCCTTGCTGAGGTGGCATCTGCTGCCCTTGCGGTGCTTGTTGCCTCTACGAGAAGTTTGGATGATACCGATACCTTGGATTGTACGTGTTCGAATATGGATCAAACTTCGGGCGTGGTTGAAAGTTTTGAAGAGCATTTACTTGCTCTTCATGCTCCCTGTGTGGCTCAAATGCATTAGCACACACATTAGCCCCGTGGCTAAACTCTCCACAGATTCTACAAGTCTCATTCCCTGCACTTCTTCGCGGTTGCTCATCCGTAGTTCGGATAGCTTGCACTTGCCTCATGAGTTCCGCCAACTGCCTCACCATGTCATTGCTTGACGTTGCCTCATTAACCCTCTTCTTTTGACCTCTAGAGCTCATTTGTTGTGAGTTTTCAGCCATATTCTCAAATATCTCGGTTAGCTCTTCTGCGGTCCTGTTCCCGATATCTCCTCCGGCTGCGTTATCCACCATATACTGAAAGTTTTGGTGGAGGCTCTCGTAGAAGAATTATTTGAGCAGCTCCAGAGATAGATTGTGATGAGGGCACTGCATCTAGAGGCCCTTAAATCTTTCCCAAGCCTCGTGAAGCTCCATCCATCTGTGTGAAGGTCACCAGTTGCGACCTCACCTCTTGCATCTTCTGGTTTGGGTATCACTTTGACATAAACTTCTCGGATACCTGATTCTAGTTCTGAAGTGAATTAGGCGCCAACGACATAAACCATGTCTTAGCTCGATCTTCAACGTTTAGGGAAAACAACGCATCTTCAACTGGTCCTCATTCAAACCTCCAAGAGGGAAGCTTTGAACTATAGCATAGAACTCCCTGATGAAGTTCAATGCATCCTCCGCTGGCATGCCGTAACAGGATGGTAGTTGACTGACGTGTATGTTTTTCAGCTCGTAATTCCGAGCTGCTTCCCCCAACACTACCAGTGATGCCGAAGCTCCAATCACCGGTCTAGCGAGCTCTCTCATCTGGCGGGCCGCCATAACTATTTGAGAACTTGATTCACTCCAGTCAGTGTCAGAATCTTGCAAAGGTGTACTCCCCGAATGATCTGACTGATAGCCCGAATCCAATTGAGCCTCGTTTCCGTTCTCCCCGTCTAGGTTGGTGATATGTAACTCCTTCCTGCGATGCACATTATCTAGCACGAGTGTCAATCTTCTTTGCAGACTTCGGCGATCGTGCATGCACAAACTACCACCACACAAGAAAAGTCAAATGCAACTTGCGGGTGGAAACATCTAACAAAAAGAAAAGAAAAACAACAATTACTAAACAGAACAAACAACAATCACAAACTACAAACACTTTAACAACACAAAACAAACACATAACGAAAAAGAAAACAGACAAACAAGTACTAACAATCAATATACCTATATCCTTCCCCGGAAACGGCGCTAAAATTTGTTCAACTCAAAATGTATGTTCAAGTTCTCGCAATTAAATGAGTTCTATAACACGTAATAAGCTGACCCTAAGTCGAATCACGTGGAAGACTAAACAGGATAATTAATCACTAATACTTAATTGATAGAGATAAATTCATAAACACTCTATAACGATTTGAAGATGTTCATAAACTAATTAAAGATTAAAACAACTAAATAGAAGACCAAAAGATTGAAGCCTATGATTGGATACTTGAACTCCTAAATTGATATCAAATTGATCATGCATTCATACTCGATTAGGATCTCAAAAGGTAGCTTAGTAAATCACTTTCGTTTTTATATACTAAGCCGTGACTTTCACTTTCAAATCAACTCACACCTCTAGAAATCACTTAGCCTAATATGAACTCTTATTCAAACGTTTCCGATTAGAGAATAAATGTTGAATAACCCCAAATCAAGTGTTAAAGCAATTTCTCAATCTACTTCTACACCTATGTAAATCTAATGGTGATCAATCACTAAATTCCATCCAAAACAAGTTAATCAACTAAGCATGATCAATCATAACATCAAATAAGAGAATTAATATCCAAACCTAGTAAGAATCTAGTCAAGCATCATAAACATGGTAGAAACATAATAGGAATCCATCAAAAGCAAGCTTACTAGATGTAATGTAAGAACTTCAAGTCGTAATCCACTTTAATCCGTTAGAATTCACTAAATCTACACTAGGAAAGCAAGTAAAAGTAGGTAGAGTGTATCTCGAGTTTACAAAAGTTGGAAAACAAGAATAATGCCTAAAATCCTTAAAAACCCGCTGAAATAACTTGCACCCAGTGATCGCTGGTTGTGCCTTGTTAGAGCCTATATGAGGCGGGCCTAGCGGTCGCTGTCCCGACCTCTATGTCCTTCAGATTACTGCACTCGAGCGAGCTCTGGAAAGCCAGCGCCTGCTGGGTGGTCACTTTGTCTCCTTCCACTCGATTCTTCTCTCGTGCATTACTCGGCTCGTCTTGCTTCACTCGGCTTTGCTCGAGCGGCATAGTCGGCACCACTTCTAGCTCAAATACATCCTCATTCCTCCATCCTGCATCAAACATTACAAAATAAAGACCGGCGTAAAAACGAACTAAAAAGGATACGAAATCGAAACAACCTAAAGTCTAGACACGACAAAACTACGACAAAAAACATAACAAAAACACAATAAACAATTGATTCCTGTCTTTGTACTTCGAAAAGAAAGAAACAACAACTGGTACCATAGAGAAGCGGCCATAAATTGGAGATTCGTGACCAATTTGAAAGATCGTTTAATGTAGTTGAAATAATTGAAATTTCGGCTATTCGATTAAGTAAAGGAAACTCAATGGAATTTATAAATTTTCAATCTCTTTTCCTTGGTCCTTTATAGAGAGGATATAGAATAGATATTTGCAATCAATCATTTATCACTTAGAGGAGGAATGAAATACGGGAAAGAAATACCATTCAGGTAATATTTCCAAATGTGTTGCAAAGAGATCTGCTGGTTCACCAATCATTGATGGTAGAGACCAGAACATAAAATTTTTTCAATTTCAGAACTTGATAATTCGAAAATCCTGATCAGAATCGAGACCGAGATCCAAACAAAAAATTTGATATTTTTCAGGATCAAGATTTCAAAAGTGGGACCGGAATTCCCGATCTCGTCCCGATTCTCACCTCTAGCTTACAGTTCATGAGCCGCATACTGCACAAACCAGAAAATTTGGAGAGCTCTAATAAACGCTCTCACTTATCAGAGATTTTACTTTTGTCCAAACACCATGAAATTGATGGAGAAAACATGGGTCATCAAGCTTTCTATTTCGAGCAACACCTTGAAAGCTAAGCTATAAATGAGTAAGTTGGATTTAGGATGTCAATGTATGTCAAAATCAACATGTTCGTAGATGAACAAAAAAATATATATCGTGGCTGAAAAGAAAAAAAAGGTAAATATCAGACCGATTAATAATCTTAAAATCGAGAATGATGTCATATCACTACTCATAGTATAGTGAATAAATTGATTTAATATTAGTGTTTTATTCGAAACCATTATATCATATCTAGAAGAAATACATCTTAATTTTTTTTTTTCAAAACTCAATCTAAATCTTAAGGTGCTAAGCTGAAAGACAGATATCTTCAATTCAAATTTGAGGTGTAAGAGACTTATTTTTCAAATCTATTAATACATAAAACAAGTTTTCAATAGATATATTTTAGCGCAACATTTTTGTAATAAAACAAAGTTTCAATAGTTATATTTTAGCGCAATATTTTTGTAGGAGTTTTGTTATCTTAATTTAAGTTATCACATACAATCATAATTTAAAAAGATCATGATATGATTTTTTTTACAATATAATTGGTGTATGGATAACTAACTTTTTCTTTTTCTCTTTCTATAATTTATTTTTTCTTCTTAAAAGTATTGTGTTACGTACAATATACATCTTTGATGAAAGATCACGATTAGAGCTTTAAGTTGATATATGATATATAAAAAATAAATTTAATATGAAAAAGTTATGATCATTTGAAATTTTAAATGAATATATAGTTGTGATCTTCTCTACAAATTAACTTCCATTTAAAATATTTAAATTAAATCTAATTAATTTTAACCATTGATTATAGATGAATGGAGGGCATATATTCATTCTCATCTCCCACACATGATTTCTTTCTCATGGGAACCTAACCCTATATATATGGAGTATATGTATACATTACAACAGCTTTCTTATATGTGCGGTAACACTTAAGGTCTCCGCGACTGATGTGACAAATCACGAATATAAATAATAATTTTTTGATAAATTATTAATTTTGTAATTCTCCGCTCCTTTAATCCCGGTCTAGATCAAATTCTCGAGTTAGATGTCCTAGTAATCCGACTTATTAAACCGAGATCTTAAGGGATAATTTGTAAGTAACCTAGTGTTATTAAAAACTTGCACGGATTAGAGTTTATTTAAAGCAAAATCGATTCGATATTATCAACTAATTGGAGGTATTGCCTTATAGATATCAACTTGGTATTGCACCTGTGATATGCACAAGATTATTTATTTATAAATAATTTATGCATAGAGATCTTTAAAGAAATAAAAAATATTGTAATCCGATTTTATTCGGTGGTTTTAGAACCGTAATCGATAGTCTTATTCTCAATTGTGACTATGTTGAGGACAATTTGGTTACAGTTTTAAAATTTGAGAACCGTGATCAGCAATTTGAAATAATAACTTCGATTTATTTTACCTTATTCAATTTATTTCTTATTTTATAAAGGGTCATTTTTTATTAATTCATAACAATACATTAAAATTAACAAATAAGAGGATATTACATAACTATTTAAACATATGTGTATATTGATAAAAATTCATAATACATATATTTGAAGTCATTATTATTTGTAGTTAGACTTTGTTGTGAAATTTTAATTTGTTATGTAATAATAAATATTTGACATAATTTTATGTAACAACGAATTAATAATTTGAAGTCAACTACAAAGTTATCCTTAAAAATTAATTTTCAATTTTAGTACAAATTCGTGTATTAGTTATTGTTTAAAATTTTGTTTTAATATATTAAATTATATTAATCTTAAATATAATTTTGATCAAATTAGTTATAACAACATATAGTACCACATTGTTATATATTTTTCATATATCACAACTATATTAATAATTATATATTAATTAATTTTAATAATATATGTATGTTAATTTTAGGAGGCAATTTTAATTTTAGGAGGCAAAGGTTATAGAAGAGAGAAAATAAAAGTAGTTATTTGTTTATATTTTAAAAAATATTTAATATTTATATAATTTTGGCCAATAACGTTAAAATTATCTACCAATAAAGATACTAAATTAATAAAGTTTAAATTATTTAATTCAATATATTTAATATTTATATATAACTTGTACCATGTAAATTAATAGAGCTCCTAAATGGAATGTGTTGGTCCCGAAACGAGTGAACTGAGTGTATGGGGGGGGGGGGGGATACACCAGTTAGATTTTACAAGTTTAAAACTTTTGTGCTCCTGAACTGAAGGTAGGTACTTCAGTGAGAGAGATGATCTTTTAGAGAGGAATCCTTCAATCTACACTGAGTGTTTGACTGATGGACTAATATCTTAAGTGTGCGGAATGTGGTGGCTTTAAATCTTTAACTCGTTTGTTTCAGAAAACTTAATGCAGTGTTTCTCTTTTCACTTAAACAATATTCAGTTGATGTTATATAATGAATATGGAATATTGAAATTTAAATGAGACAGAGAGATAGAGATTTGGTTTGCGTGGTTCGGAGATAAAAACTCCTACGTCCACGAGTTCTCGATGTTAGTCGAGGGTTTCCAACTTAATGGAGAGATAACAATCTTACAGTGATCAACCGTGAAGGTTAGATATACAGTTGAACTGATCACTACTAGCTTAAAACTAATTCTAATACTAAGATTGTTCTTCGATTACAAATGATTGCTAAGAACACTGAATGATAGAATTTGAATGCTTTGGTGTTCTGGACTGAAAGCTTGAAAGCTTGAGAGAGATGATAGCAATAGCGAGTTGATAGCAGGGGTATCCGGTGTAGAAGCCTTTTGAAGTAGCGGAGTATATATAGTGCTCTCTCAAGGATATAGCCGTTGCGAGATAGAGCTTTAATTTGAATTCTTCCCGTTGGAGTCTTCGTCCTTTGTGCCATTTTTGGTGTCTGCAGAAAGATCTTGTTTACCTACCGAGATTTTTGCCATAAAAGGAAAGCCTATGAAGTAGGCTGTATCTCAGTAGGGACTTCAGTATAAGTCTTCAGTGCAGACTTCAGTGTGGGCAATCAGTACTGAACTTCAGTTTGGCAATCAGTATGGACTTTCAGTACTGGTCTTCAGTGGCAGGAATACTTTAGTGATGGCTTCAGTTCTTAAAACTTCAGGACAGACATTAGTGATGGTCCTTCAGTTTTAGAACAACTTGAATCTTCAGTGGAGATGTCCTTCAGTGTAGCTGAAAAAATTAGAACTCCCTAACATATGAGTTCTTTAGACAAAACACTGAGATTCAGTATTGGTCTTATTACATCTTTTCAAGGGAGGTATTGGAATCTGAATCAAAACACTTAATAAATATTTCCCAATAATTTCCCCCTTTTTGATGATGCCAATACCTAACCTGAAAACATCTATCTAAATTAAGGAATTTCCCCTAAACTGGAGAACACTTAAACTATAAGAAAAGATCTGTTAGTTAATCAGTTAGGTAAATCAAACAAAAAAAAATGAGGTAATCAGAGCCTGGACAACTAGATGATTGTCATCAGGTTGAGGTCAAGAGAGACAAAAGATTGCATTTCATTCATTTGAAGTTTCAGTACAAAGAAGTTCAGTTCATAATGAAATACATAAGAGAAGTTTCAGATCAAAAGGCACGGTAACTGAAAGTCCGTCCTTGTCATTTACTGGGTTCACTCCTTGTCATCATCTGTCAGTTCAATTTCAGGAGTGTCTGCCCTTTCTTCAGTTTCTTCTTTGTCTTCTTCTTCTTCATTTACTGGGTTTTCAGGTTCCTTTCCTTCCCCCTTATTGGCATCAGCAGATGCTTCAGGAATGGGTTGATCATCGATCCAGGGGAGAGGTTGGACACCAGGGAACTGATAGTTTATATCATTTTCAGTAACTATGTTTTTGCAAAATTGTTCAATGTAGCTCAGGCGGGCACGGCAATTGGAGATAACTTGATCAACATTTGAAGGCTTGGATAAGCGTTTGCGGACAGTAGTGCAGGCCTTCATTGCTGCTATACTTGCCGCATCTGCTATTAACTTTGCTCATTCAGCCAGGACGAAACTCGAGTCAGCACGTTTCTTGGCTGACCTCAGGCGAGATCGTTGGCGAGCAATAGATTTGCCATGATTAGTGCAGATAGAAGAGAGTTCTTTGTAGGCATTGTCGAAGTCTGAACGTAAAGAATAAGTGTTGGCTCGGTTGCGATTGCATGATAGAATGAGCTTGTTGATCTTTGTAGAGTCTGGTGTGCGTGCACTGAGCTCTTTCTGTACTGAATCGGTCAGGATGGGCAGTTGAGATTTCAGTGCATTCTGGATTTGATTTGGAATGTCAACACTGAGTACAGAGAGCTCTTTCTTCAGTTTCATGTTTTCTGCTGATAGTTTTCTGGAAAGTAAGAGCTTGAGTTTTCAGTTGCTCTGAGTAAGTGGCCTGGAGGGCATTGACAATTGAGCTTGTTTGGTTGACAATGCGTGAACTTTCAGCTTCAAAAAGCTTCTTGAGTTCAGAGGCCACAAAAATTCCTGTGAGCTTCAATAAATGTATCATCTGAAGAACGAGGCTCAGGAACAGCAGTGTCAGCAAAAGAAGGTACTTAGGCAATGGACTGAGCGGGAGCTGAAGTAGAAGGATCGGAGGAGGAGGTCTTTCGAATATACATACGCCCAGCTGAATATTCAGCCTGGGCCAATTGGGCCTCAATAAGTGCCTCAGCATTGAGAAATGCATCACGGGCATCTGAAAATTGAAAACATGCCTGTAGCTCAACCTCTTCCATCAAAAATGAACTCATCCCATCAAGCTGAGTCTTATACTCCAATGCTTGAGAGTCCAAAAAGCGGATAGTCCTCCAGGACCAGAGCCGTTGGCATAGTTGGGCAAGGTGGGGGTGGTTAAAAAGTTCAGAAAAAGTAGCTGTGAGATGTTGGATGGACTGCAACTCGATGGAGTTAAGATATTGTTGGGCAGGAGTTGCAAGTGGTTCAGTGGGTTCTGAGGTGGGGGCATGGGTGTGAGATTCAGTTCTGGAAGGTTCAGGGTCAGTAGGGTTTTGAGTGGGTGGTTCAGGGTGTGTAGGTGGTGAGGAAGGTTGAGTTGGGGGGTGAAGAAGGGTCAGTTTGGACAGGTGGGGGTTCAGGGTGGTGAGTTTGTGATGGTTCAGGTGAAGAAAGATAGGTAGAGGGTGAGGGTGATTTGTGAGGTGAAGTTTCAGGGGATGGTTCATGGTGAGTGGGTGAAGAAATAAAGATTGGAGGAGATGTGTGAGGAGGTGAAAGGATATGGGTTTGAGGTTCAGTTGGTGAGGAAGTGTGGGGGATTTCAGTGTATGAGGGAGTAGGGATAAGAGTTGGTGGTGGTAGAGTGGTTTCAGTATCAGGGAGGGTTTCAGATTGTGGTTCAGTTGGGGTTTCAGATATGTGGGGTTGTTCGTTGGGAGGTGAAGAGGGTTCAGTAGGAGGTGATGGTGGTAAAATATCAGTGGGTGGAGAAGATGGTAAGGTTTCAGTTGGTTGTGTTTGAGGAAGAACAGTTTCAGAAGGGGTGAGAGGAGGTGAAGGAGGCTTGGAAGGAGAAGTTGGCGCACCTGAAGTTTTCAAAGCTTGAGTGAGAGGGAGAGAGTCATCAGGAGATGATTGGCCCTGAAGATCGGCCACTAGAACAAGAGAGCGGCGCGGCCGTTTGACAAGCTTGAACTCAGGAGCTTCGTCCTCCGAGGGAGTTGGAGAATTTTCATCAACCAAAGCCAAGACTGGCTTCTTCAGTTTCTGGGGGCGACGAGGAGGGTTCCTCTTTCTCTTTGCTTTGATTGGACTGATTTTTCGAGGAGAGGAGGGAGCTGCTTCATCATAGTCTTCGATGGCTTGGATGGGATCCACATCAAGAGGAGGGATTTCAGCCTCCAACTGAATGGCTTTGACTTTCCCATGCATGGAAGTGAGAACTTCCAGATTCGAGCTGAACAACAGCTTTTGCTCAAAGGGTGTGAACCCTGGAAATAGTTTTTCAGCGTTTTTAAAACGCATCTCGAGCAGTACTGACACCTTTGTAGCAAGGTTTAGTGTTTCCGTCCCGACCATTGTAATCCCATCATTTACTTCCTTCAGTTTGTGAGCCTCCGCCAATAAGAGATCCTCCATGACGGCGACCCAGTTGGATCCATCAGATTCGTATATACTCCTCATGAGACTGAGCTTCTGCCAGCTCAATTGTTCGTATGAAGACTTCTTCCCCAAAATGCACATCTGAACTACGTCGAGCAGTAGACGATGTTCAGGACGGAGCAATCCTTTGTTGTTGTTCGCTGTACTGAAGGGTTTAGGCTTCCCATCTGCTTGGATCTCGTCAAAGAAGGCTTGAATATCTGCCTTATACTTCAGGAACTGGTTGGGGTTTTTCTTCCTAGTATTTGTCAGTTTGAAAACTGACTGAAGCATCTCTGTGACATTGATTGGGACTGGCTTCTTCTCAATAACTCCAGTCTCCTTGTTCTTTACGCGAACCTGAAGGGAGGACATGAGGTGCTCACCTTCATAACCAAGAGAGATATAGAAAAGCACCACCTCTTCAGAATATATATTAGTCGGGCGAAGAGTGGTGAGAGTGTCCAGATTCGCTGTCTTAATCAGTTCGAAAACTGACTTGGCTTGGTCCACGTCAGTTTGTGAGTATATGGCCGTGGGCTCGGAGAAAATCCTTTGGCTGAGTTGAGACAGAGATAGTGCAGGAGGGAGTGGTTTCTTGCCCATGTTGATGATCTGAAAATAAAACCAGACATTGTCAGAGTATTTTCAGTATGCGTGCATAATGTACCAAAATATTTAAAGCATAATAAAGCACGTACATTTTGAGAATAAAAAGGGCACACAAAGAGTATCAACAAGCAGAGACCACACAGATTCAGTGAGCAATAGAAGATGAAAGCAATGGGATGAGAGTTTTAGCGAGAGGCTGTGAAAGATGGCAGATGCAAAAGTAATAACCGTCGAAGAAGATGAATTATATATAATCAGATCAACGGCTGGATCTAATGGCATGTTTACTGAAATCAACGGTCAGGGAGTGTCCACGTAGGAAAGAAGTGAGTTGAGCGGGAAAGAACAGCGCGTGTAATCTACGTGCGACGTTTGACTAGCCCTAAAGTCAAATTATATAAAAATAGCACTCAAGTACACATACTTTACACTGTTCAAATCTGATACGCATTTAATGCATTGATAGCGTATCAACTAAGTTTGCGAAAAATGAGGTACGCTAAACTATAATTATGATATTGACATTTAAGTTCAGAATTTAAGAGAGTAACACTCAGAGAAATAAAATGCATGAAATAAATGCCAAGTGTTAAAATTCAGTTGTGATACTAGCCACTGATTGACTCCCGTTTAGTGGTGACTTCAGATTCTGAAGTGCTTCAGTTTGAGCTTCAGATTTTGTTGTGCCACGTGTATGGTTTCAGTTTTGACTCTGCATTTACTTCAATAGACTTGAGCCTTGTAATTTCAGTTTTGATTTCAGATTCTGAAGTACGTCAGTTGGAACTTCAGATTCTTTGCCATGCGTAGAGATTTTTCAGTGTTGACTTTGTGGCATTTCAGTGGACTTCATTACTTCAGATTTTGTCATTTTCTTTTTATTGGATCTGAAGTTCTTCAGTTGAAGTAGCATATTGAACTCTACCTTGGTGAAATCTTCAGATTCTGAAGTTCATACTTCAGATGTGGCATTTGTGCACTTCAGTGGCCTGAAAGGTTAGTTGCAACAGAAAGTTTGCAATGTGTGATGATTTGATATCTAAGATAACTATGTAGAGTTACCCAGATTGTAATCATCACGTTGTTGTAAGTCTTATTATGATCATAACTTCAGTATACTGAGAATACTAAGTTGATGAATCTTTAAGACATCAGTTTGATAGGAAATAGAAATGTACCTTCAGTGAATACACTTAGGAGATGTCTGGATTCAGTAGGCGAAGTCTTCCACTTAGCATTTTGAATCTAGCTTCCTCCAGTGGCTTGGTGAGGATGTCTGCTCTTTGAATGTCAGTATGGATCTTCTCTATGATGACATCCTTCTTTTCAACGTGATCTCTTATGAAGTGATGCCTGATGTCCACGTGCTTGCACCTTGTATGTAGAACTGGGTTCTGTGTGATGGCAATGCCACTTGAACTGTCGCAATAGATTGCAACCTGAGTGGTAGGCACTTCATAGTCTCTAAGTTGTTGCTTAAGCCAGAGAATCTGAGAGCAGCAACTTCCAGCAGCCATGTATTCAGCTTCAGTGGTTGATGTGGCAACTGAAGTCTGTTTCTTGGAGAACCAACTAATGAGCTTGTTTTCCAAGAACTGACAGGTACCTGAAGTGGATTTCCTATCCAACTTGCAACCTGCAAAATCAGCATCAGAATAACCAGTTAGTTCTAGATTATCATCTGAAGGATACCATAAACCAAGATTGGGTGTGCCCTTCAGGTAACGCAGAATCTTCTTAGCAGCTTCCATGTGTGACTCCTTTGGATTGGCTTGATAGCGTGCACACACTCCAACTGCAAATGTGATGTCTGGCCTGCTGGCAGTGAGATATAGAAGGGATCCAATGATTCCTCTATACTCAGTTTGGTTGATTGGCTTTCCTTCAGGATCTGGGTCAATCTTTCCATTTGTGTTCATTGGAATCTTCACTAATTTGCTGTTCTGAAGGCCAAATTTACTTAGCAGTTCCTTTGTGTATTTAGCTTGGTTGATGAAGATGCCTTCAGGGGACTGTTTGATCTGGAATCCTAAGAAGAATCCCATTTCTCCCATCATTGACAGTTGATACTGAGTCTTCATCAACTTGGCAAATTTGTCACAAAGCATCTGAGACTTCGAACCAAATATAATATCATCAACATAAATCTGAACGATTAATATGTCTCCTTTATACTTGATTGTGAATAGAGTTCTATCCACTGATCCACGCTTGAAACCTGATTCAATAAGAAAAACAGACAAAGTGTCATACCAAGCTCTAGGAGCTTGTTTCAGCCCATAAAGAGCCTTGTGTAGCTTATACACTTTGGTGTAGTCAATTTCAAAGCCTGGGGGTTGCTCCACGTAGACTTCTTCCTTCAGGACGCCGTTCAGAAATGCGCTCTTCACGTCCATTTGGTAGACCTTGAACTTCATGTGAGCTGCATAGGCGAGGAAGAGTCTGATAGCTTCCAGTCTGGCTACTGGTGCGAAGGTTTCATCAAAGTCAATGCCCTCTTCTTGGCAGTAACCCTTGGCAACTAGTCTAGCCTTGTTGTGAACAACTTCTCCTAGCTCGTCTTTCTTGTTCTTGAAGACCCATTTCACACCAATGACACCTTGATGTCTATGACGATCCACAAGTTCCCAAACTTGGTGCCTGGTGAATTCATTCAGTTCCTCTTGCATCGCGGAGACCCAATTCATATCCTGAAGCGCTTCCTGAGCGTCCTTGGGTTCAATGTTGGAGAGATAGCAGCTGTGTAGGAAGTTTTCATAAGAAAACAATGCCACATCTGCCTTAATCATCAGTTGTTCTTCAGTGGTGGAGTCAGTAGGAGCTTCAACAGTGGCTAATGGCTGGACCATTTCTGCTTGAATCTGATTCCTTGTTTGAACTCCTCTTTGTAGACTTCCAATCATTGAGTCAGTGGGGTGATCTTCAATCCATCTTCTTCTTCTTCACATGTCCTCTTCAGTGATAATCATGAGATCCATCCTTTGACTAGGAGGTGGTGTGGTTACTGAAGGGCTCCTTTGAAATTGATTGAAATCTTCTTCAGTCTGAGGGATTATGCTTGTTCCCCCTTGGTTGTTGGCTCTTACATATTCAGTTTGTTGAATATCCTGCAAAATAGCTTTATCTGAACTGGCCATAATATTGTTAGTAGCAACAGTTATAGGAATATTGACTAAGTTAGGACTGTTACTCCCTGAAGTTGGTGATGAAATCTCAGTGGTGAGATTTTCAGTTTGTGTCTGTACTTCAGGTAGAATCCGAACTTCAATGAGATCTTCAGATTGGATGTCTTCTCCTCTAAGTGGAATCTCAGTAGTGAGATTTTCAGGTTCAGTAGGAGGAGAGAGTTCAGTTTCAGTTTCAGCAGCTATTTCAGGAGCTGTTTCAGGCGCTGGAATCCTATTTTCAGTTTCTGAAGTTCTGACTTCAGTGGATTCCCTTCCTTGATCCAATCTGACATTTGTTTCTTCAGTAGAGGTGTTTTCTTCATCATCTTCTTCTAAACTCCAGATGAGAACCTCTTTTGAATGTTGAACTGATGGAGTTAGGTTCAGATTCTGAAGTCTTTCAGTAATGACTTCAACTTGATTCAACCTGTACTCAAAAATAGATTCATCAAAAATAACATGAGGTGTCATTTCCACTACAAGGCTATGCTTATTAAAAACTCTATAGGCAGCACTCTCCTCTGAGTAACCAAGGAAAAATCCTGGATCTGCTTTGCCATCAAAAGTTTTTAATTGAGTTTTGCCATTGTTATGAATATAACACTTACAACCAAATGCACGAAAATATTTAAGAGTTGGCTTCCTGTTATTCCATAACTCATATGGAGTTTTGCCTTGGCGTTTGGTGAGGAGTGATCGATTCTGAGTGTGGCAAGCTGTGTTGATGGCTTCAGCCCAGAATTTCTTTGGAATTCCTGAACTGTGTAGCATCGTTCTTGCAGCTTCCTTTAGTGATCTGTTCCTTCTTTCTGCAACGCCATTTTGTTGTGGAGTTCTTGCAGCTGAAGTCTGATGTTCAATCCCCATTTGCGCACAAAAATCTGATATTTTTGCAGTGAGAAACTCAGTTCCTCGGTCAGTGCGTATGGTGATGACATTGGTTGACTTTTGATTTTTCAGCTTTGTTAGCAGTTCAGGTATGCGCTCCATTGTCTCATTTTTCTTCCTTAGAAATACTGTCCAAGTAAAATGAGAGAAATCATCAGTAATCACTAGACAATATTTCCTACCATTTACACTGAGTGAAGTCACAGGTCCAAATAGGTCCATGTGTAAGAGTTGAAGAATCTTCTCAGTGGATGGAGTTTCTTTGGTCTTGAATGAAGCTTTGATCTGCTTTGCAGTTTGGCATGATCCACAAACATGGTCTTTGTCGAAAACTAGGTTAGGCATTCCTCAAACTAGGCTATGTCTTGCAAGTCTGTTGATGACTTTGAAATTCAGGTGACTGAGCTTATTGTGCCATAACCAGCTTTGTTCTGAAGTGCTCTTGGAGACCAGGCATGTTTCAGGGGAGGAGGCCTTCCAATCTGCAGCATAAATATTTCCCACCCTGAAGCCTTTCATTATAGTGGTCTCATCAGTAAGCTTATTGATCCTGCACTCATCAGAACTAAAAATAACATTAAAACCTTTATCACACAACTGACTTACTGAAAGTAAGTTGTGCTTCAGGCCAGAGACATAGGAAACATTATTTATTGAAACATTCCCTATATTGAGAGTACCATACCCTTTAGTGAAACCTTTTGAGTTATCACCAAAGGTTACCTGAGGACCATTTTTCTCTATGTAGTTGGAGAGGGCTTCTTTCTGAAATGTCATGTGCCTTGAGCATCCACTGTCTATGATCCAGCTGGACTGCTACTTTTGTGCACCTCTCCTTGGTCCTGAGTCCTGCAATTACTGAGTTTTAGGATCCAGCTTGGCACTAGATCCAGCTTCAGTATGCATGACATGTTTTGGCACCCAATGTTGCCTAATGATGCGTGTGTTAGATGCAACTTTTGGTTTCTTCTGAAGGTCAGTGTTGACTTTCTTCTTAGGGACATATTTCTTGTTTACTTCAGGCTTAGTTTTAGCCTTAAGGTTAGCCTTTGTATGCTGTTGGCTTTTAGTCCAGCGATTTTCAGTGTACCCTGAACGCCTTGGTTCAAAGTAATATGTTGGAGAAGCATGAAAGTCATGTGACTTCTTGGAAAAGTCAGAATAATATGAACTAGGGGATGAATTCCTACGTTCATATCTGTGAGCATTGTTGGAATATGATTCCCAACGTTGTGTTCTATGACTGCGTGAGTTATAACTCCTTGGGGGTTGAACCATAGGATGAATAAGTGCAGTGTGAGCACTTTGCGATATAAGTTCATGGTTTAGGAGACTGATAGTATCTCCTTGACTCATGCTTTTCAGTAGCATGTTGTTTCTGTGTTTGGTTCTTCTTGGCCTTAGGTCTTGCAGTAGCCTTACTCTTTGGTTTTTCAGTAACCTTAGGCTTGTCAGTTGCCTTAGGTTTCCTGAAAGCCTTCTTCTCAGTAGCTTTTGGAACAGTTTGCTTCATGAAAATCTGCTTTGGTTTTTCAGTAGCTTGTGTTTCAGTAGGTACTAGTTTATCATTAACAACCTTAGCCTTCAGTTTAGGCTTTGTTTCAGTGGTAGCCATACTTTCAGTGCAAGCCTTGTCAGTGGCTTTCACGAAAGATATGATTGGAAATGTGGGCTTAGGTACCTTCAGGAAAGGTACTTTATCTTTATCTTGGTTGAAACCAAGTCCTTTCCGTCGTGGTTGTTGAGACTCACTCAACATGTGATTAGTGTACCCAGACTTTGTCCAGGTTTCAACCTTAGTCTTATAATATTCATTTCTTTCAGTAAGCAATGTAATCCTTTTAGTCAGTTCACGTATTTGTGAGTCCTTGAACAATATCTCATTGTTCTTTGCATCAAGTTCCTTTTTGAGATCAAGTATCTCATATGATTCAGTATCAGATAGGCTTTTAGATAAGCCCTCAGTTTGTACAACATCCAATTTGGATGTTAGATCCTCATTGTCTTTCTTTATCATATGGAATATGGCTTGTAGATTTCTGAAATCTTCAGATAAAGTTTCATAGTCCTCAGTGAGACAGTTGCCTCATTATCCATAATCTCTTCATCCTCTACTGAAGAAACTTCAGTTTTGGATGCTTCAGTTGATGTACTTTCAGATAGAATCTGAACTTCAGGTTTAGATGCAATGGATGGAGTAGATGTGATGGATGCATATGTTGTAGAGTACTTGATTTTAGGATCTACATATCCTTCAGGCATAACATGTGCATAGATTACCTGAGGGACGAACTCTCCATTTCCCATCAAGCAATAAACTTCAGTTGACTCCTCATCTTCAGTAGCTAGGAGTCCTAAATCTTCATCGTCTGAAGAGTCAGAAAAGTGTCTTTCGTAGCTTGATTTGGAGGGTGTGTTGATCTGATCTGGATCATCATCAACCATCATGGCTTTTCTTTCAGCATTTTGCTGATCTCTTCTTAGCCTTAATTCATCCCTTTCCTTTTTGCTTAGGTCGGGGCAGTCGGGCTTGAAGTGGTCTGAAGCTCCACATTCATAACAAACTCCTTTGCTATACTGTGGTCGTTCAGGCCTGGACTGAGTGGCAGTCACGTCCTGATTTGATGTGGATGGTTCAGTTGATGATGTGCTTCTTCTAGCACGGTTGTCTCTATGGAATTTTCTGAATCGGTTGTTCTTCAGATCTGCACGTTCAAAACGTTTTGCCATTAAAACGTATTATTCCATGAGTTCAGCTTTTGTCATACCTTCGAGGTCTAGAGCCTCTGGCTTTGATTCTTTTGCTGGACTTTTATCTGCCTTGAAGGCAACGATGTCCTGTGATGAAGATGAGACTGGGATGGCTTCTCTTATTGGATTTGAGATGTCCAATATTCTTTGCCTCGTCTCATGGCTCTTCAGTACGCTGAAGATGGCAGCTGTTGTGAGCGTGTTGAAGTCTGGTCGCCCACTGATTTGGATTTAGTATGGCAGCCAGTCTTCACGTCGAAGACACCATACAATATTCAGGTTGATCTCCCTTTGAGTGTATTTGTCAGGCTTCAATGCTCTGACTGATGTGAGTATTTGCATGAATCTGAGTTCCACCTCACTGATGGATTCTCTAGGTACCTGCAAAAATGCATCATATTTCTGACACTCAAGAGTCAGTTTGTTCTCTTTTATTTCCTCGGATCCAGCGCACATTTGCTCGAGAGTTTCCCACATCTCTCTAGCAGATTCACAATGTTGGATGTGCACCAACATGGGCTTTTCAAGCGTTCCTGAAATGATATGCTTTGCATAATCATCTAATCCACCGATCTTCTTCTCATCGGCTGTATACTCATTCAGTGGCTTGAACTCTGAGCCTGGATCTCTTGTTCCAGTGATTTCCTGAGGAAATGTCTTGAAGATCTTAATGGGTCCTGTGGTGATTACTTGCCACATCATGACATGATGTGCCTTCAGGAAAGAAGACACTCTGTATTTCCAGTAATCATAGTCCTCTACAGAGAACATGGGTAATCTGAGAGTATTCTCCATGGAAAATATTAGATAAATGCAAGTGAGTTTTCTGAAAGATCTGTTTAAAAAACTTGGGTCTAAGAAACAGTGGTAGTTAAACATACTGCTCTGATACCACTTGTTGGTCCCGAAACGAGTGAACTGAGTGTATGGGGGGGGGGATACACCAGTCAGATTTTACAAGTTTAAAACTTTTGTGCTCTTGAACTGAAGGGAGATACTTCAGTGAGAGAGATGATCTTTCAGAGAGGAATCCTTCAGTCTACACTGAGTGTTTGACTGATGGACTAATATCTTAAGTGTGCGGAATGTGGTGGCTTTATATCTTTAACTTGTTTGTTTCAGAAAACTTAATGCAGTGTTTCTCTTTTCACTTAAACAATATTCAGTTGATGTTATATAATGAATATGGAATACTAAAATTTAAATGAGACAGAGAGACAGAGATTTGGTTTGCGTGGTTCGGAGATAAAAACTCCTACGTCCACGAGTTCTCGATGTTAGTCGAGGGTTTCCAACTTAATGGAGAGATAACAATCTTACAGTGATCAACCGTGAAGGTTAGATATACAGTTGAACTGATCACTACTAGCTTAAAACTAATTCTAATACTAAGATTGTTCTTCGATTACAAATGATTGCTAAGAACACTGAATGATAGAATTTGAATGCTTTGGTGTTCTGGACTGAAAGCTTGAAAGCTTGAGAGAGATGATAGCAATAGCGAGTTGATAGCAGGGGTATCCGGTGTAGAAGCCTTTTGAAGTAGCGGAGTATATATAGTGCTCTCTCAAGGATATAGCCGTTGCGAGATAGAGCTTTAATTTGAATTCTTCCCGTTGGAGTCTTCGTCCTTTGTGCCATTTTTGGTGTCTGCAGAAAGATCTTGTTTACCTACCGAGATTTTTGCCATAAAAGGAAAGCCTATGAAGTAGGCTGTATCTCAGTAGGGACTTCAGTATAAGTCTTCAGTGTGGACAATCAGTACTGAACTTCAGTTTGGCAATCAGTATGGACTTTCAGTACTGGTCTTCAGTGGCAGGAATACTTCAGTGATGGCTTCAGTTCTTAAAACTTCAGGACAGACTTTAGTGATGGTCCTTCAGTTTTAGAACAACTTGAATCTTCAGTGGAGATGTCCTTCAGTATACCTGAAAAAATTAGAACTCCCTAACATATGAGTTCTTTAGACAAAACACTAAGATTCAGTATTGGTCTTATTACATCTTTTCAAGGGAGGTATTGAAATCTGGATCAAAACACTTAATAAATATTTCCCAACAGAATGACCATTTGTATTCCACTCTATGTTTTACTATTAAATCTAACATTTAATTAATATTTATAATAATACATTATAATTAATATTTTTTGAAAACTATACTCCTTCCGTCCCACTTATTTAAATTCATTTACTTTTGACACTCATTTCAATATTTAGTTGTAATAGCTTTTAAAGAACATGGTTTGTGCTTTAAAATTTGTTAAATAAAGAAATGTGTCTAAATAAGTGAGACGAAGTCGGTATATGTTAGTGTTGAATTTATCAATTATACAAATTGATTATAATTATTAGTATTAAATATAAAAAACAATTATAAACCCTGATCAAATAGGACAAGTTTTTAGTACTAAATAAAAGATTAAACTTAGATATAAGAAAATAAAATTAAGAAAACATATTATATTATAGTAAAAATAGATTGAGACACTATATCTAATTCGCTATTTCTGCATAGTATTAAAACATATTATAAAGAGTATTCACCTTCATAATTAGGAACATTATATATATATATATATATAGAAATTATATGTATAAGAATATGTATATATATATATATAATTATTTTCAATTTATTAATGTATTATAATTTTTTATATTAATTTTATATTTTATATAATATATATCAAATTAAAGGTATTGTCAAGATCTTTAATTTAATATGCATAATATTGAAAATATTTTACAAACAGAATAAAATAATTTTAGGAGAAAAATGTTATAGGAGAGGGAAAATAAACCATAAAGTTTATAAAATTTAAAAATTAATTTATTTATAATACGTAAGCTAAACCCTATTGGCTCACGATATAGTCTTTGTAATGAAAGGTACTGAGATCAAATTTTAATAATGTCAATTTTTTAATTTAATAGCTATATAATATTTGCCATTAAAATTGAAGTTCTTTACAATTTTTTTACATATAATTTAATTTAATGTCAATTTTTTTAATTTAATAATGTAAAAATTGTTTTACATATATAAATATAGATTGATACTTCTTGTTTTACATATATAAATATAGATTACTACTACGTAAGTATAATAGGTACTAAAAAGGACAATAACTAAAATATGAATAATGAGTAATGTCTTATTAAAACCTTAAAAGATAGTATAATAGGTACTAAAAAGGACAATAACTAAAATATGAGTAATGAGTAATGTCTTATTAAAACCTTAAAAGATATGAGTAAGTGGGTTTTAGAATACAAACACAACATAGTCAAAGGTTGATTACGAGATGTGTATATATGTCCACGATAGTATTGAGTATGGAAACACACAATAGATTAAGGCTCCAGCCATTTTATTTAAAGAGGTCTGCAAAGGCACACATGAAGTCAACTCCATCAGTTATAAAAATCTTGCATAGTAACATGGAAAATTAATGCATTACATACATGAAAATAGTAGTATATGTAGCTCTAGTCTAGGAGGAGTGCTTATCAAAATCTGAAAGAGATTATCAGTATACGACAAGGACCCCAAATCCAATGACAAAATCTGGAAAAAGGAAAAGAAAAGCAAAGCTACACACTTTACCCTAGACTCTAGTACAACAAAAGTCTGCAATGACTTTCTAATTATATTACAAAACAAAAAGAAACCTTAAAAAGACAATCCTAATTGATGTAAAAAAAAGAAAAGAGTTATTGCCTATGCAACTCCTCGGCAGACCTGCAACATAAAATAAAAATAGTGATTCATCAAGCTACAACAAATCTTCCAAATATATGACTAGAACAAATAAGAAGCAGGTAAAGGACAAATGTGAGGTGGGCATTAGAGGAAATGAGGGAAAGAAGACAGGCTGGGCTACATGTAAAGAGAACAGTAACAGAGGGGAGTATAGGCTGGTTCGTTCTGGCAACAAAAGGAGAGAGAAGAACTGTAGAAAAAACAAATTAGATAGAGCAGAAGGTTAAGAACAGAATAAAGACTAAACACCCATATCACATCCAAACCATCCTATAAATACTAGCTCCTCAGGTCCTCAAAAGAATTTTCACAACTCATACAAAAACATCCAAACACTTAGAACAAGAGGAACTAAAGAAGATGAAGGTTCCAGGAGAAGCTTTGCCCAAGTCAAGAAAGTATTAGGAGTCCATTGAGGTAAACACGGCTCAACTCTAAGCCTAATGTTTATTTTGTTTAGTTAGAGCAACCCACCTAACCAATTTCAGAACATAGCTTGCTCAGTAATCCTTTTAGTTAAGGTTATGAGAACAAAACATATACAAGTCAGAAACATAGATTTTTTTTTTCCAAAACTTTTGAGACTATGAGGATATGAACATGCTCAAAGAAGAATGTAGCAGAATATTGAGACTTCATTAACCACAAATTTCATAATTTAACCACACTTAGACCCCAACATGTTATAAAGATAAGATTGAAACTTTAAAGCCCAAATTTCCGAACATCATGAGTTCAGTCTTTAGCTATATTTAAACACAAATATTCTTGAGTAAGGAAAGATCTTAGCTTTAAACTCAGAACACAATACCTCCATATCAACCTCTAGAAAGCACAATACACTCAAACACATAGAACCTAATACTTAGCTTGAAGAACCCTTCATTTAGAGAAACGAAAAAATTCTCACATAATGTTAAGTAACACAAAACTTCAGATTTATAACCCAAAACATGTAAATAGAAAGCTAAAAACAAAAGAAAGGTAACCAAGGACAACACTTAGTTATTGTCCGGCGAGCAGAGCTCACGCCAGGCACCCAAGCTCGAAACCGCAGTCACAACTTCGACCCCCAAACCGCCACCGATCCAAATCCAAAACCATTCTCAGCCTAAGATTCAAAAGAAATCAGATTCATTAGATCGAACAAATTAGACTTTTCTCCAAACTATTAACACCACCACATTAAGTATTTAGAAATCTTAATCATAATCAACCTGATTTCAAATAAGAAACCTGAACGTGCAAGGAGATTTATAAAATAGAGGATTCATGAAATCTCAGTCACTAGCCAAGAAAACATCTTTCTGATAAATTAGAAATCTGCCCAACAACACATTTTAAGCTTTAATCCAACATAGATTAAAACATGCACATTAGGAATTTGACAATTATAAGGTAAACCCTATAAATAAATAAGAAAGGGGCGTAGAGGGAAGGTAGAGAAAGTTATACCTGAATGGGAAGCAAGGCGACAGTGAGGAGCTCCGCTGGGACCGCTTACAGTCGTCGAACGAAGAAAAGAGGGAGCTCGAGGGCAATGCTGGAGGCGAGTCAGCGGCGGCGAGGCCTCAGTAAGGCCTTTTTTTCCAGTCACCCAACGTCGAAGAGGAGACGAAAATGAGAAGTTCTGAGAGAGCTTCCGAACGAGGAAGAGCATCGGCCATGAGATCGTCGGCTAGAACTTCGATATAGGAGAAACGCCGGCCATGGATAGCCGGCTAAGGCTTCAGCCGAAAGAGAGAAAAGAGAAAGGTGTGTGGGTGAATAGTGTCTGTAGGGAGGAATAAGAATAAGGTTAGGGTTGGGGTTTGAATAGGTTGCGTCTGGTCTGGTCACTGGCCGGGTTAAATAGAAGGATGGGTCAATTTATTTAATTTAAGTTGGCCCAGTAGAAGTTAAGTCTATTGACAGGCCGGTTCATGGGCCGAGTTATTTAAATCGCTGGGCCGAAGAATTTGTTAACGGGCCAATAATAAAATCGGTTGGGCTCCAAGAAATAGAAGGATGGTTAGGCTTAAGTAGAATGATTAATGGGCCGGGTTAATAAACCTGATGGGTTTACGGGCCTGATTTAACTAAGGTATTGGGCTCAGCTTAATAATCTGTATGGACCTAGCAAAGAAATACATGGGCTAATTTAATTAAATAGTGGGTTCACTTGATTAAATTAAATGGGCTAGTAACATTTTAATAGATCAACAATTAATTTAAGTTGACTAAGTTCAAGAATAGAATTCTAATACTAAATTAGAAAACTTAATCTATTAATTAGAAATTAATTGATCAATTAGAATTTAATCATAAGAAATGATTAAATTATAAATCATGCTTAAAGTATGATAATTGAAATTAAATTTGCCTATTTAGAAATTATTTATCTTGACAAAGATGAAGATATTAATTTAGAAATTTCTTTATTTACTTTAGCCAATAATTAAGTATTTGGGTATAGTAAACTTTCAAATCATAGCCTAATTTAGAAATCATCACACGACGCCTCTAGAAATACAACTCCTAGACTCGTATAATAGTCGAGTTAAAAGACATAGAATAATTCTCAAAATAGCTAAGGATAATACTTCCTTACACTTAGAAGTATTTGACATACTTGAGCAATGTATCTCACCCGATATTTATTTAAAGGGTGAAACGAAAGGTCGGAACCACAATTCGAGAATGAAGCAGTCGTCAGTCAAGACTATTCAAGTAGGCTTTCCTTACTCTATAAAAATATGTGTGCATGCTTTTAGAACAAAATGAGATATTTTCAAAGTACTGTCTTGCAATAAATGTTTTGATTTATGTATGATGTCTAGCTCTTTATTTATAATCAAATTCGGGTCCCAGTAGATTAGATATACTACTCGAACTAGTGTACACAAGACCGTGAGTCATCAAGATGTTGACTGGTCGAGTGTCTGTGGGAAGTGGCCACTTCCCCGGCACAAAGAAGCTTCAGATATGGTTGATTAGAAAGAACTAGGACAGGCCTGTCAACTCAAGATTTCACAAGAAATGATTTTAATGAACATAGGTGCTTTAGAGACAAAAATCTCTATGTTTCACTTGCAAATGGCATGACAGATATATATGTATGAGTGCGATTTTGGTATGTGTTTACTGAGTACTTTCGTACTCAACCCTGCATGTATTTCTAAACGTGCAGGTTGAGCGATGATGAAGGAGGGTGCTACGTTCGGGCTTTTCATCGATCTCTTAGTAGTTGACTCTTGGGGGTTCTACGTGTCTTCATACATGTAGAGCTTATTTCGATCCAAATGTCTTTCCGCTGCTAGTTTGAGATCATTATGTATTAATATATTACTTCAGTTTCCTTCATGATTAAGTTGTTATGTATTGAGTTAAGACTCAAGTCCGTTTCATGTCAATCATGTGCAATAGAATATTCGACCAGTTATGAGGTTATTGTTCATTTCATCATTGTCTCATTTCCTATTTCTATTCTCATTTCTTTAATTCCTTCCCCAGTCACGATTTTCCATAGGGCTGCAAACGAGCCGAGTTGAGCCAAGTAGTGGTCTGTGTTGGTCCCGAAAGAGCAAGGTTTGGTGTATGGGGGGGGGAATACACCAAATGCAAACTTTTCAGTTTACTTGACTAAA
>JAPKLX010000303.1:168841-221012 GCA_026898415.1 Leonotis leonurus
AAACTTAGGCCTATTCAGAACATAGATGATATAGCCTAGAACATAAGTGACAAGTCGTGGCTACCTAAGGGACTTAGAGTATAAATTCATGCTAAGTTTGAAACCAAAACACAAATCATGACTTAAAACAAGACCAAATGTCATCCAAAACATAGACTCATATTCAGTTTTTGCAACCAATTTAGAAGTTAAGAACTGTCAGAAACTTACAAGTATTTTTCTTTTCACTTCTTTCATTTTATGCATGCTTAAGACCCTCTAATAGTACTATGCCAGAACTTAAGGATTTCATAACACATAATTCGCTGAGATCTTCTCAATTACCATGATAGAAACCATAATTAACATAAAAGCATGTGTAATATTTAGCCTAATGACTATCATCGTAAAATCACATAATAGAAGCCATTTGAAAAAAAGAAAAACCCTTTGAGCACATTGACTGAAAACCGAACTACTACCTTAGAGTCTTCGGCTGGAGGAGTAACAGCAGAATGTGATAAGACTCCCAACTTGCTGTTAACCCCAGCCACGAACAGAGAAAATCTTCACCCTAGTCGTAACCCTCCCCTAGCCAAAACCAGAATACAAAAAAAAAAAAACCATTAAGCCATGAGAAACCAAATTCTAAGAAATTAAATTAAAACTGTATTACCTTCTTAACCATAAAACGAACAGAGATCAACAGTAATGAAAATAACTAGAGAAAGGGGAGAATTCCGAAATTCTTCAAATTCTGGGAAATTGTCCAAACTTAAAAACCTACCCAAATCAAGAAGAACTAAGAACATGCAGAAGTTTTAATGGTGAAATTCGAAGGTATGGACTTAACCTCAAAAGCAATTGTTGTCGTTCCATAACGAAGAACTGTCGGGAGGAAGGGCGCGAGTGATAGAGGAGAGAACCGGAGGGTTGCATGTGAAGGCGCCGCTGGGAAGAAAAGAGGAATTGAGAGGGAGAGAGAGCTGAGGAAGGGAGAGTAATCTGGGGTGTGAAGATTCATCTAGGGTTAAGGGAGAATTGAGGGTTTGCTGAGGAAGATGGGTCGTGTTTTGAGAGTGGGCCGGTTATGAATTATTAGAGTGGGCTGTTTAGTTGATTTTTAGAGTGGGCCGATTTGGAAGTAATTAAGATGGGCCAAATTGTAGAATTGTCTCATGGGCCGAAATTAAATTCTTAACGGGCTGAAAGACATAATAATAGATTGAGCTCGTTTTTAAATTAGTAATGGGCCCAGTTTTTGAGTTTTAAGAATGGATTTAGTTTTCCTTAATTTTTGGATTTAATTAGTAATTAAAGTGTTTGGATATAAATAGTTAGATTTAATCCCATAATTTAGATCGATTAAATTATGAAGTTAGAAGTAATATTTTTTTTTATTGTTTTAGAAATCGTTAAGCACTCGAATACTAATCGAGTGAAGAAATTAGAGGATTAATGAAATAATAGAATATTATTTCATTTTTAGATAAAATAAATTATATACTCACGATGAGTATTTTCCTCTTAATTACGATTAAGGTTCGGCGAAAGAGAAGTCCAATCGATCTATACCAGATTATCGTTAGACGAAGAAGCAGTTCAGGTAGGCTTTCTTTTACAAATAAAATCGCATGCGTTGTACCAAAGTATGATTTTCGTTTTAGAATGCTTTAGAATTTGAAATGTTATGAAATATTGCATTGTCGGAAATATTTATATTTTGGTATGATGCGTATCTGTTGAACAATTAATCGATTTCGGGCCTTTAAAGATTTGTATCTTTTGAGGTTAGTGTACACCAGAACTGTGAGTCATCTTAGCGGGTTGGCCGGTTCAGTGTTCGCGGAAAGTGGCCACTTTCCCGACACACAGAATTACAAATATGTATGATTACTCCAGAACTTAGACTGCGCAGTCGAACTTTTAAGATCACAAGAATTTTAGTGAACATAGGTTCTTTAGTGACAAAATCCCTATGTTGCACTGTATTACGGCAATTGCAAATATATCAGTACGAATGTGATTTCGGCATATGTTTACTGAGTACTCTCGTACTCAGCCCTGCATATATTTATAAATGTGCAGGTTAAGTCGTGATGACGAAGTGGAAGGCTCAGCGGGGGTTTTTGTCAAACTCTAAATGTTTTACTCTCGGTGATTTATATGTCGTCATACATGTAAATCTAGATATTGATCCAGTTTCTGCTGCCAGACTTATTTAAGCTTTAAGACCTTAACTGTTATCTTATTCGTGTCGAACTATGTATTTCATACTTGTACTCGTTCCCCGTGTTTTCTAGATGTGTTGTAAACTCTGTTGGCTTCGAACTTTAAGATTTTGTTGATGTATTGGATGTTGGTGGCACACAGCTCTATTGAAATCTTTCTCTTTGTTGTACGATCGATGTTTCATCTATTTATCAACGTTTTCGTTTCGTTTCGTTATCCGTTTTTCCCTGTTAGTCATATTTTCCTCGATTTTACTTAGAGAAGTGAAATGGGGACGTGACAATTGAGCCTAAGCAAAAGTCTAGAATGAATTTCTTGAAATAGTGTGATAATCTAATCTATTTTGTTCTCATATATATATATATATACATATTGTGAAATAGACTCTATCTACACATATATTTCTATGTTTCTAAAGCCGTTGTATCCATTACCAACAAACACAATTGCATATGTAAGTTCAGTCAAATTGCCTACAATGTGCTTGATGATATGCTCCAATAATATTAGTTCAGTCGCACAGTATTTGAATAGTCAATTGTGGGTGAAAATGAGCACAAGAGAGTAGCTAGAGTCTAGAATGGTGAAAGGCATAAGGAAGCAAGAAAATTACTTGAGATGATATTGTGTTAGTCCTACGGTGGCGGCGACTATACACATTGAGTACGAAATCGGAATCTGAATCATTCCCTTTATATTCGTGTTGTTCCGACATTTAAAGGGCACAAAGAAGACGTGAGTTTAGCTTGGAGGAGTTGACGTTTAAAATTTTCAGAGAAAGAAAGGAGAAGACAATTTTCAGAGGAGTGGAGAAGACGTTGAAAGGAAGGGGTAGAACTAGAATAAAGAAGGGTAAATTGAGGTTTATAATAGTAACTCTGGGTAGTTTTTTTTTTATGAGTGGATAATTTTTATCATTATATTATGAAAGTGGTTATTTTTAACCATTAACCCTATTAATAATCTATTAATTCTCCGTGCAACGCACAGGACAACATATTAGTAATTACTTAAATCTTCGTTTCAATTTACACTTAATTAATAATTATACATGTAAACTGTTTTTACTAGTTTGTACTTTGTAGGAAAAAGATACTTAGTTCGACTCATATGTAGCCATGTCGTAGGTGCATAACTAGTTTGTTTATTGATAGGATATAGCCCATCAAATAAGGCCCAACAGAAGCCCATTAGCGGATCAGCCCAAGAGCAGCTCGGCCCAGCAGCACCCTCAGCCCATGAGAGCAGCTCGGCCCATAAGCCCAGCACCTCGGCCCACTTGTTATAAACCGCCTCTAAATTATCTATAAATAGTCTCTCAAAGCTAGATCAGGGGGACTCGGGAACTTTAACTCTCAACATATAATATAAACGGCTCTCCTCTCCCCGTGGAAGTAGATCTCATTAAAGGTCGAACCACGTAAACCTCGTGTTATTACTTTCTAATCATCGTGCAAACCTCACCTCGAAAATCGGTGATTGATCACTGGCGCCGTCTGTGGGAACCGTTATAAATTTTGTGAAGTCCGATCCAGATTTCCGAAGTGAAAACACAATGGTTAGATCCACCCGATCTACTGCTATAGCTGCTGCTGCTAAGGAAAAGCAAACCCAGACCGAGCTACCTCGTAATCCACCTCGTATATCTGCTAATGAAGGGGATGAACACTACGCCGGTCTGGCAGGCAAGCCACGAACTGCCGAACTCCCGAGGATCATGTAGAAGACGTCCTTTCCCACCGAGCTAGCGACTCCATTAGCAGTGGAGGGCTAAATCAAGGTCGTCAACACGGGAACGCCACACTCCAACCTCTGCTCGGAGATGCGCTCAAAGCGTATCTAGACCTTCACGAACAAGACTTCCTCAAATTTGCCGAACAGCATCAGCAACGAGGTCAGAGCGAGGAGAATAGAGCGGGACCGTCACGATGACAACCTCATCCCTCGAACCAGATTGTCGAGAAGGGAAATGACGAAGTCCCCCGAAGACCACATGATCGCCGAGGAAACATTGTTTCACCTCGGCGAGGTTCAACTTCACCTCGTCAAAATGTCGACTCTTACCGACGTGACGAGGAGCACCGAAGAGAGAGGATGTCACCTCGTCGAAACATCGACCATCCCCGACGTAATGAGGACGACCACAGAGAGGGAAGATTCACTGTTTACAGTAGAATCGCTACCCCCTTCACCAACAAAATCCTCTACACTCCACTCCCATCAACGTATAGGGTCCCACCTATCAAACCCTATAATGGTTCCTGCGACCCGAGCAACTTTTTGTTGCAGTACCAGTATAATATGTTGAACCAGGGACTGGCCGAGGACGTTTACATGTGCAAAGTCTTCCCCGAACTGTTGGTAGACAATGCACGGAAATGGTTCGACAACCTCCCGCGCTGCAGCATAGGGTCGTATGCCGACCTGCTGGATGCCTTCGAGCGGCGCTTCTTCCAGAAAGCCGAAGCAAAGATCAGCTCGGCTCAACTCCTTACCTTGAGACAAGGACGAGGAGAATCCATCAGCGACTTTTTGGCTAGATTCTACAATGAAAGCCTCAAGGTCGATCGTCTATCTGACGATGTCCTCATCTCGGCATTCCAAAATGCCATTCACTCCGGCACTCTCTTCAGGGAGCTCGTAAAAGAGCGCCCCCAAACCTCCAAACAGCTGTGGAGGATAGTTGATGCATTCGCCGAAGCAGATGATGCAGATAGGAAGAAGCGAGCTACTGACCGACCTGAAGGTCAAGACAAGAAAAGAAGGGAGGAACGAGCAGATTACGGGCAAAATCGACGAGGTGCCCTTGAGAGAATCCAACGAGGTCCACTAGCGTCTCGCCTCGGACCTCGGCCTAGTCAAGAACAAGATCGGTTCGCTCCGCTGAGCAAACCTCGGGCAGAAATCTACGAGCTCCATACGAACTTGTTCCAGAAGCCTCCGCCGTTGACCCGAACTGGATCAAAAAGACGATCAAAAGACAAGTACTGCGAGTTTCATGAGGACCACGGCCATGACACCGAGGAGTGCCGAAATCTCGCCTCGGAAATCGACCACCTAGTACGAGATGGCACTCTCGGAAAATACCGAGGTCGAAATCAACAGGACACCCGACCTCGGAGCAGAGGCAAACGAAGTAAAAACAAAGGGGAAAATTGCAATCCCCACCATGATAAGAAACCGAGGCATAATGACGAGGACGAGGATGAAGATCAGCCTCAGTACGATGGAGTCATCGCCGCCATCATCGGATTGCCTCGAGGTTCGACGAGGTCCTCGCTGAAAGCCGAGGCTCGAAACCAACCATCGGAAGAGCCCTCTCATAAAAGGTTCAAAAAGGACGAAGTCGTTACCTTCTCTAGTGACGACCCTGTCCCTCACGCCTCACCTCATCAAGATGCCACTATTATCGAAGCTGTGGTGGCCAACAAATTGGTGCACCGAGTATTCATCGATAGTGGAGCCTCGGTCAGCGTGCTCTTCAAAAGCTGCTTCGACAAACTTGACATCGGAGAAACACGCTGAAAACCAGCACCCGTCCCATTGAAGAACTTCACACAAGGGGAGACCTCGACGGATGGCACAATCTCACTCCCCGTGACGGTAGGACGAAGTCCATTATCCACTACGAAGATAATCCACTTCTTCGTCGTCAAAGCCAATTCTCCCTACAACATTATCTTAGGAAGAGATTGGCTAATAGCAACGAGAGCAGTCTGCTCGGCCTACCATTTGATGATCAAAATCCCTTCAAGGAACGGAGTTATCACGCTTCGGGGAAATCAAACACAGGCCAAAGAGTGCATGCAGGTTGCACTCCGAGGTTCTGGTATGCAACATCCCCAAGCATAGCAATTACGAAGGCCCGAAGTGACGAAGTCGACCTCGCCCGCTGTAGAACCTCTTGAAGACGTCGTACTATATGAAAACGACGTGTCCAAGGTCGTCAAGGTCGGTTTCGTCGGGGGCACCGAACTCCGAAGTCAAGTTATCCAACTACTTCGGGAGTTTAGAGACATCTTTGCCTGGTCACCTCTAGACATGACCGGGGTATCACCAAATGTTATCACCCATCACCTCAACATCGATCCCGAGGTGAAACCAGTTCGGCAAAAGCAACGAGCCTTTGCTGCCGAGAGAAATCAAGTGATACACGACGAGGTACGCCAACTACAGCAAGCCGATATTTTATTCGAGGTAAAATATCCGACGTGGTTGGCCAACCCCGTGATGGTGAAGAAGCAAGGAGGGGGATGGCGCATGTGTATTGATTATACCGACCTCAATAAACACTGCCCTAAGGATTGTTACCCCCTCCCCAACATCGACAAGAAGGTGGAAGCCCTCGTTGGTCACGAGGTGTTTAGTTTCCTTGATCTGTACAAAGGCTATCATCAAGTCCTTATGAGTACCGAGAACTCTCCGAAGACAGCCTTCGTTATAGACTTCGGTATTTTCGCTTACAAGAAAATGCCCTTCGGACTCAAAAACGCTGGAGCCACATATCAAAGGATGGTTGACAAGATATTTGAACTTCACATCGGCCAGATTGTTGAAGTATACGTCGACGACATCGTCGTCAAGAACAAAAAAGTCAACACTAGCATAAACGATCTCCAGGTCGTCTTCAAACTGCTCCGCGAGGTAAACCTGAAGTTAAACCCAGGAAAATGTATTTTCATGGTCCAGTCCGGAAAATTCCTAGGGTGCTGGGTCTCTCGCGAAGGATTAAAAGCCAATCCAGCAAAGGTTAAGGTCGTCCAAGAGATGCAAGTACCGAAGTCAGTCCACGACGTGCACAGGTTAACGGGCTGCTTGGCCGCGCTCAGCCGATTCCTATCTAAAGCAGCCGAGAAGCAACTCCCATTCTTCAAAATCTTAAAGAAGGCGCCGAACTTCGAATGGCACGACGAGCACAAGTTAGCCTTCGAAAATCTAAAGAAGTACCTCAGTAACCTGCCCACATTGTCCGTCCTAAAGGAAGGTGAACTTCTTTCTCTTTACCTCGCCGCCTCGGACGAGTCCATAAGTGCAGTCCTAGTACGAGAAGGGCCTCGGCAATTACCCATATACTTCATAAGCCGAGCTCTAAAAGGACCAGAAACGAGGTACCAACCCCTGGAGAAGGCCGCACTCGCCTTAGTGAACGCTGCCAGATGACTTCGACCATACTTTCATGCTCACCCGATATAAGTGTTAACCGACCTCCCACTTCGGCAAGTGCTTACGAAGCCAGAAGCTTCGGGGCGAATCTCCAAATGGGCAATCGAACTTGGTGAGCATACAATCTCCTTTGCACCTCGGCAGGCTATCAAGGGGCAGGCACTAGCGGATTTCCTGGTGGAGACAGTATTCGACGAGCCTCCGAAGCCTACCGAACCTTCCAAGGAGGGTACCGAAGAGGAAATGCCGAAAACACCTCCTGTAGATTGTTGGAAAGTCTACGTGGATGGAGCGTCGGGCAAAAAAGGAAGTGGAGCCGGAATTTTGTTCATCAGTTCGGAAGGGAAGGAAATCCCTTATGCTCTGCGATTAAGCTTCCCAACCACAAATAACGAAGTGGAATACGAAGCCCTGATAGCCGGACTTCGCCTCGCTCAAACCCTTCGACTACGAGCTATACAAGTCTACAGTGACTCCCAGATCATAGTAAGTCACGTCCTAGGCAAATACGAAGCGTGAGATGAAAGGATGAAAAAATATCTCCACAAGGTCAAAACTTTACAAGGAAGCTTCTCATACTTCGAGTTGATACGAATCCCGAGAGGTGATAACGACCGAGCTGATGCATTAAGTAAGCTCGCATCGTCATCAACAGCCTCTCCTGTGGAAGAAGTCAAAACTCGAAGTATAGACGAAGCCGAAGTGAATATAGTGACCGATGACGAGCCGAGCTGGATGACACCACTTCGGGATTATTTAGGAAGAGGCGAACTCCCTACTGACAAGATTGAAGCTCGGAAGCTTCAGAGCAAGTCAGTCAAATATGTGCTAGATCAGGGAGTATTGTACAGAAAGTCATACCTCCAACCTCTTCTAAGGTGCGCGGGGCCCAACCAAGCGAACTACATATTACGCGAAGTGCACGAAGGATCCTGTGGCAGTCACATTGGAGCTCGGGCTTTAACCAGAAAGATTATGAGGTGGGGATACTATTGGCCGACCATGCTTCAAGACGCAGTCGACCTCGTCAAGAAGTGTCCGAAGTGCCAGCTCCATGCAACAGTAACGAGGGTACCTCAAACCGAGCTAACCAGCATGCGAAGCCCCTGGCCCTTCATGCAATGGGGGATAGACATCGTTGGTCCGTTTGAGCAAGCCCCTGGCCAGCTACGGTTCCTAATAGTAGCCATCGACTACTTTACGAAGTGGGTAGAGGCCGAGCCTCTAGCAAAAATTACGAGCAAAAAAGCCCTCAACTTCGTCTGGAAAAACGTAGTCTGCCGCTTCGGTATACCTCACGTCCTCGTCTCGGATAATGGAACTCAGTTCACGGATAAGGCGTTTAGAGAATGGTGTGACGGACTCAACATCCAGCAGAAATTCACCTCGGTAGCACACCCCCAGGCGAATGGCCAGACCGAAGTCACGAACCGGACAATAGTCAAGGGTTTAAAGACTCGCCTCGACAAGGCCAAAGGAGATTGGGCGGAAAATTTACCCCAAGTCCTTTGGTCCTACGGAACTACTCCTCGGACATCCAATGGGGAGACACCATACAGCCTCGTCTACGGAACCGAAGCAGTGATTCCAGTGGAGATCGGTTTATCGAGCCCCCGAACTATAAACTTCACGACCGATGCCAATGAAGAAGGCCTCCGAACTAACTTGGACCTGTTGGAAGAGAAACGAGAACGAGCCTATATACAAGAAGCTCAATACAAACAGCAAGTAGCTCGGTACTATAACAACCGAGTAAAGCGTCGGCAGTTTCAAATAGGCGACCTTGTCCTCAGAAATAATGAAGTTAGTAAGGCAGAGAAGCTCGGTAAACTAGAAGCAACTTGGGAAGGCCCCTATCAAATCCAAGATATCCTCGGCAAAGGGTCGTACAAGCTCGTCCACATATCTGGCAAACCAGTACCCCGAACTTGGCATGTTTCTCACTTGAAGAAATATTACTTGTAATTTAAACAGTTCGGATTTTATTTCTTTTATAATATTTTATAAAGCATTTACTCTGTATACATATCTAAATTAAGCTGAAACTCCAATTTTGGAGTAGCATCTAGGGAGACCACTCCTATCGATAAATTCGACAAACAAGGAACTTGAAAGCCTAAACTTCGTCCTTAGACGAAGTGGCTGATTAAAAGCCTAAACTTCGTCCTTAGACGAAGTGGCTGATTAAAAGCCTAAACTTCGTCCTTAGACGAAGTGGCTGATTCAAAGCCTAAACTTCGTCCTTAGATGAAGTGGCAGATTCAAAGCCCAAACTTCGTCCATAGACGAAGTGGCTACTCGAAGTACACCGAAAGAAGTTCGTCCAAACTTCGACCTCGTCTACAAAAAGAAATTCGGCATAAGACGAAGTAACTCCGAAGTACACACTAGTCATTACAGAATCTCGAAGCAAACTTGATTGTACAATTGAGTAAAGCTTTAGAGAAGAAATGACGATAAAAAGTTGTATTTTATTTCATAAGAATACATATTACAATCAGGATGGAGGGTCCGAGCCCGGAGACCTACTACTAAAATTGAGGTACTTCTCCATAAAGCCCAGACCCGAGCTCGAGCTGGCGCCATGACCGAGTATCGAATCTAAAAAGGCCATCCCTTCACCACGGCCAAAACCTCCTCGGCTCCGACCCGGAGGCGCAGATCGACCTCGGCCTGGAGGCGCAGCTCGACCTCGGCCGCCTGAAGTGCGTCGCCCTCCACCTCGAGACATGATGGCAAGAGTCTCTTCCCGAGTTCGACCCAAAGTAAGGGGAGGAGCACCAGCCGAACTCCCTTCCAACTGACCCGAAGAAGAAGCCTCGAGTGAAGCCTTCTTAGACTCGATCCACCTCTTCAGCTTTGGGTTCCTCTTCAAAATGATCTTGTACATGGATCCGAGCTTGAGAAGCGCCTCTTCCTGTTCACGGACTTGCCAGGAATCATTGTCGTACTTCTCTATGTACTTCTTCGTACGAGCTCGGACCTCTTTTATTTGCGTATGGACCTCATATATGGTCAAGCCACCGCTCTTATGAATACGGTCTTCATACTCCTCATGCTCCTTGGCTATAGCCTTAAAAGTTTGAAGGTCTTCCTTGACCTGCTTGAATTTATCTTCGAGCTCTAGGAACCTCGCGTGCTCCTCATCCAGCTTCTCCTGTGCCGACCGAAGCTTCGCCTCAAGCTCGATCTCGATGTTGGTAGCTCGGTTTTTCCAACATGCGGCCTCGACTTCGGCAGCTTCGGCAGCCCGACGAAGCTCGTTTATTTCTTGATCAGACAGCGAATTAGTGGAGAAGTCAAAAGCCGACTACAAAAGCGAAAAGTAAGCAGTTCAGCAAAAGGCACAGTTCAAGGAAAAGTATTTTATATACTTGGGGAAAAAGCGCCGCCCTAGCGGCGACGTGATACAAGCTAAAAAAAAAAAAAACTACTACTGGTCGCCAGCACCAACCTCGGGCCCCCCATCGCCGTCCTCCCGGCCTCCACCAGCAGCCTCGACAGCAGCCTCCCTGGCCAGATCGGCGATGACTGCTTCAAGATTGTCATCCCGATCTACAGGGCAGCGCCGAACTGTCTGCTCGGACAGTAGGGTCCTCTGCTGCGCGAGCCTCTCCACCACCGGGATGGCCGCAGTGCACTCTACGAGCACCTCCGCGTACTCCCTCAGCATCTCTTCTTTAATCACCTCTTCATACCCGTACTTGACTTTGTCAAGCTCGGGGTAATCTTTGGCAACCAAGTCAAGCGCTGCCGAAGTAATCGGCGTACTCATAGCGCTCACCAACTGCGCCGCCACGGTGCCGAAGTGCTTGGAGCGGAAGATCCGCTCAGCAAGCGCTCACAGCACGCCGCCCTGCTCGGCCGCCGCCCCGGCCATCCTTTCCCTCTCCGAGGCCAGCTCCCCCCTCAACCCGGCCGCCTCGGCCTCCAGCTCGGCCACCTTCCTCTCCGCCGCCAGCAACTCTGACAGGGTCCTTGCCTCCTGCCCCTCCGCCCTCGCTGCTTCGGCCCTCGCCTCCTTGAGCTCGGCATTTAGGGCCCGGAATTGCTCGACTCCGCCAATCACGAAGTGCGAGAGGGCAGTCAGCCCTTCCAGTACCATATCCGCCTCCTGCACAAAATATATCAGAACAGAACAAGAGAGAATTGAGGAAGTAAATAAAGCTAACTGTTTTCACTCACCTCGGGAAACGGGGCCCTTTAAGCCGCTCCCGACCCTGATGCCCGAGCATCTAGGCCTCTTACCACCTCCCTCCGAGGTGACGCCAGGTCAATCACGGGCGGAGTCACCTCGGTCTCCACCCTCTCCTCCCTCTCCCGGCGCGGCGTCTCCTCCGTGGCCGAAGAGATTCTCGGCCTCTTCTTCTTCTTCCTCAGCGCCGCTTGCAAAACTTCTGGATCCACTGCAGAAGTAAAGCAAAACATTAAAATCTAGTTCGGATATCGAGGTCAGACAACACAATACGAGGCCTCACCCAGATCCACGTCGGGCAGGGTGTCACAGGGGCTCAGCCCGTGCCTCGACAGCTCAGCCTCGGCGTAAGTCCTCTTAATAGCGCCGAGGTCCATCAAGCTCGTCTCGAGCTCGCCGACGGGATCCACCCTCATTTTCGGGCCAAACTTGGTCGCCGACCAGCTGTAGAGGGGCACTCCTTCAGCCCGGCAGAAGAAAAACTTCTTCTGCCAGTTCGACACTTTGGACGGGGTGACCAACTTAAACTTATTTATAGGCGAGAGGTATACCCACCCAGTTGGCCCCCGCTTAACTCTAAAAAAATGGAGTAGAGACTCCAGCGACATCGCTCCACCTCGGCGGCCGACCTCCACACAAAAACCTATTACTTGCTTAATAGAGGCCGGCGCAAACTGACCTAAGGGAAGCTCGAACTTCTCTAACAGTTCGACAAAAATACGATGTAAAGGAAGACGAAGACCAAAGTTAAGGTAGTCTTCGTACATGGTAAAAAACCCTACGGGAGGAGAACTACCTCTATCCTCGGCCCGAGGTAAAATTAACTCAGCCGACTCCGGAAAACAAAATTTTCTAGCTAAATTGGACATGTGGGATTCACTCATACTTGAGGCACACTCTAAAGCAGCCTCCGACCCAGCCAAAGGGGGGTACTCTATAAGTCTAGAGATAAGGGGTAGAGCCGCTCGGGTAAAAACCCTCACCGAAGCCCTTGCCGGAAAACTCCTAAGCGGCGACGGAGATTCAACAACCTCCCTACCGCCCGGAGTACGAGAAGAAGACGAAGAAGCAGAGGAGGCAGAAGAAGAGGAAGCAGACATGATAGCAAAACACTTACTTGTTGGGAAGATTCGAAGGATTTTCTCGAAATCGAAATCGACAATGGCAGAAAGGCTGAGAGCTTTTTGCAGATTGGGAAGCAAAATTAGGGAGTGCGAAAGGTGAAAAGTGTTTTTTAGCTTCCGAAAGAAGCTTTTATAAACGTCAAATCACCTTTTCACAACCGCCCCTTTCTCAAAATCCCGCCTCTTCGCCTCCTCCCATAGACAAGGGACACGTGTCACGCACGACTTTCCACAACAGCTCTTCCACCACCTCGATTACTACCTCGACTTCAGCAACTACAAGATCTTCACCTCGACTTCGGCAGATGCGAGATCTTCACCTCGTCCAGATCATCACTTCGTCAACCTCGTCAAAATCTCCACTTCGGTGCCGATCTTCTTTTGAGGGGGGGATGTGATAGGATATAGCCCATCAAATAAGGCCCAACAGAAGCCCATTAGCGGATCAGCCCAAGAGCAGCTCGGCCCAGCAGCACCCTCAGCCCATGAGAGCAGCTCGGCCCAATAGCTCGGCCCATAAGCCCAGCACCTCGGCCCACTTGTTATAAACCGCCTCTAAATTATCTATAAATAGTCTCTCAAAGCTAGATCAGGGGGACTCGGGAACTTTAACTCTCAACATATAATATAAACGGCTCTCCTCTCCCCGTGGAAGTAGATCTCATTAAAGGTCGAACCACGTAAACCTCGTGTTATTACTTTCTAATCATCGTGCAAACCTCACCTCGAAAATCGGTGATCGATCATTTATTATGACAACGAATATAAGTAAACTAAAAATAAAGTGCATAGAGTAAAATATAATTGCATGTTCCTAAATAAAAGTTTATATCTAGAATTTTAATAAGATTATGTATTTGATCGTCTTCTTCATATCGAATAAGCCTTTAAAATATGAGCAATATCTATAGCTAACTTGCTTGTATCGAAATTTAAGATTTTAAATATATGTAAGACATAGATTTATACTTGGGAAATCTTATCAACTATAAGTAGAAATACTTAGTAATAGATAGGAGTTCGAATGTTTCGTATATAGCATGAGGCTTTGAACTTAAGAATTGAAATGTTATCGCTTTGAATATCTAGATTTTCGTATATTCTCGTAACATCATCTTTATAGAGGTTACAATTTATTTATAATTGTATAAATTTATTGAATTGTTGCTCTCCCAAGATCCTTTACCCGTGCTTCCTATGGAATATGATTAAGTTGTACTTTGAGAATAACTTTGAGAATATAACACGTGGAAAAACGAATCGTAATCATGTTCATAGACGTGGACTTTTCGCCCAAACTTCAATTTTCAACGTAAATGACTATTAACTCGAAATTAAGCTAGCAGAATAATTTAATAATTTTGAAATTTTGATACAATTTTATTGTTTATCTAAAGCATTTTTCTAATTATAATATAACTAAGTAAAAATATACTCCCTCCGTCCCAATATGTATAACACAATTTATATTCGAATGAATGTATTAAAATAATAAACTGTGTCAAACTTATTGAGACAGAGGTAGTATGTCTAAATTAAAATTCTATAATTTTATCTAGCATTTGGATCAAGCTAATTGAATTATGGGAAAATAATAACAGATATTCCATCTCATTAAATGTAACTTATATGCATGTTTCCTAGATTAATTTTTGAAACCAATATGTACATTTACATAAAATACCGTCTTAACATTTTTGGCTCCGCTTCATCAAAATTGTTTTAAATTCTTGGATGAATACAAGAAAATGTTTGAGGTAAAAGAAATTTGCAACTTTATCTTATCAAAAACATTTATGTTACTTCCTATTTCATATGTTATTGCATCAATGATTTAAAAAGGTTGATTCAAAAATGTGGGAGTTTGCAGATTAATAGTTTTTTAGTAATTGACACATATTATTATATGCATTCACATATCCTCAAATATATTTATTTTTATTGATTATTTATAATTATTTTTAAAAAACATATTCCTACAACATAAAATTATTGTGCATATGGCACGAGAACAACATTCTAGTACAATTAATATTTAAGGTGTTTCTCTATTAACAAAATCAAATAAACATTTCATTTAACCTCCTATTGGTTTATATATTTATTTTATTTTCATTTTCAGTAAAATAAGGTATAATATTTCCCTCCACCTTTTAAATTGACTGGTGAATTTTACCTTTGAACTAGGTGACTTGTGTATTACACACATGTAAGGAATTTTTTTCTTTGAAGAGACATGTAAGGAATTATTATGTGTAATATTTCCTCCGTCCCGCTAGATTAGAAGTATTTTCTTTTTTGGGACGTCCCGCTAGATTAGACGCATTTCTTTTTTTGGTAACTTTTACAACTTAAAACTATGTGGGTCATAGTTACCAAAAGCAAAAATAAAGCAAATATTAGTTTCTGATCCAAAAACAAATGCTTCTAATCTAGTGGGACAGAGGGAGTACATTTTTTGGATCTCAAATTTTTAGGAAATTGAGGTGACCACTTTAATTGTCTAATAATGGGTTATGACCAACATAAGAGAAAAAAAATAATAGAGTTATTTATGAAAAATGCTCTTTTCCATATATTAGTGTCATCTTTTATAAAAATATATGAAAAGTGCCCAATAAGACTATTTTACCCACGCTTATTTATCCAAAATGTTTAATTAAGAACAAAATTTCTCTATTACATATATAGTTAATTATTAGTATTTTAAAATGATTTAAATTAATTAATAAGATGCACAAAATATTTTTAAATGGTAGTGAAAAATTAAAATATGGAAGGTTTTCATATTAAACCAAAACCTGGTCGAGAAATAATGAACAAGTTTTGTGTTTTCTATGACCGGGTTTTGAATATGTACCGACCGGATTTTTGTTTTTCACGACTGGATTTTTATAAAATTTTTTGAGCATATTACTCATTGAAATTAGAACATGGTGATATTTTGTTACAAAAATCTTTGCATGTTTGATATAAATCTTGGCATGTTAAAGGATCTTAAAAGGGTATCAGAGCTCTAGGTTTATTAATGAATTATATCTTATTTATTACATAATAGTATTTATCCTAACGGATGAGACATCAAAGAAAATATGGATCCGGACAATTGCCCGAGATGCTTTTGTTACAGGTATTTTCTCCAAAATTTGGAGATTATTGAAAGTAAGCACTAAGAAAAATTTCTTTTTTGGGCTGACAAGTTAGACGAAATGACTCATGGTCCTGTATCCATAAATGAAAGTTTGTGGATTATCGTCATGATGAGTAGATACCAAGATCTACTCCGAGTAGGCCGTTCACTTCAAAGAGAGGTGGAAATGCAGAGGGAAATGAGTCATCCTACCCATTTCGAATGAGCCAAGAAAGAAGGGAGTTCACTCCAGTCTTCCAAGAAATCAACCCTGATAATTCAAAACTCTCGGTTGATTTAAGGGAGATCCAAAAGATGGTGCAAAACTACGGCAACTGCTTGTACAAAGTACCCCAAGAGATAAACTAAATATCTACTCAACAAGATGAAATCATAACCATCTTGAAAGATATTCAGAGTCGAGTAGGCCAACTATAGAACAGATCTCATTCAGAAAAGAGGAACAAGATGCTATTCATCGAAGGACCAAAATATCATTTACCTGTAAAGGAAAATGACAAAGATCCTCAAGTAGAAAGATATGTACGAATGTTTCAAGGTGAAAAAATTCATGAATCACCTTGAAAGACTCGGACTTGATGATCTACAAGAGTTAGCAAAATCTTTTGCTAACATGAAGGTGGTTGATCTCAAGATGAACCAACATTAGATGGTGGAAGTCAATACTCCTCCACACATAACAGTGTCGCTAAATAAACAAGTGCCACCCGAAGAGGTCATGAGGGAAGCCCGTGATTTCCATGCGGGACCATCGTATACCTCGATTGTACCAGATGAGGTTGTACTAATGGAAAGAACAAGAAGAAGGTGACAACACAGAATCCAAGATTCACCGGTTGGAAATGTCACTCTTGATCCCATTCATCCATATGGAGTGATGCTTAATCTTGATGAAGTTAGTTTCAAGGATCATGAATCAGTAATAGATGAATGAGGAAGATCGATACGGATTGCAACAGCAACACTCGACCTCGACAAACAAGGATTAGTGAAAATTCTTGAAACTAGTCTTGCAGGCATGGTGAAAATCACTTGGGAAGGATTCCACATTGAGTTGAAAAATCAATGATTCATCGAGGAATCCTACACCGAAATTATCTGAATGATGAGTGTCTTATTCAAAGATCATTTCATCGGAGAATGATATTATGAAGGATTCGATAAAGAGAAAAGAAGAAAGTATTTATTGGCGCTTTATAATCTAAGGCTTGTTGTCTTAGATCAAAAGGCGCTCAATAAGTTCATTCAACTCTTCACGATCTACCAACATCAGTCAAAAGCTGATGAAATAATTGCAAAGGAAATTTACCAAGACCGTGGAGAGAGATGCTAATTAAGGAATATATCCCAAAAGTGAATGACAACATCGCCAAGAGGATGTCTTATATACATCAAAAGCTTTCAGAGTGGTGTCAACAAGCCACCGCTCAGAAAAACCTGAAGAAGTTGCGAAGAATCAACAAAGCAACTCCTCTAAATTGTGAAGATAATGATCTTTCAGTGGTTATTGGAGGCGAGCCATCAACAAAAAAAAGTAAGAGGAATAGGTACCAACCTTATTCCAAAGAAAGAAACCCAAGAAGAAAATTTTGGAAACTAAGGACAATGTGGTCTAGATAGAAGGCTAGATCATACAAAACCGGACAAAGAAGCGGACCAGCCAGAAGCAAGAGTTCATTCTAGGGAAGAACTCCAGCGAGAAAAATTTTCAGAAAAGCTCATACTAGAGCTAACGAAAGTTTTAAGGATTGCAATTGCTGGACCTGCGGGGCAAAGGGGCATATTTCAACAAATTTTCCAGAAAATGAACAGAGCGACTTGAAAAAGTTTGAGTCTACACCAGACATCGAAGATGCCATCTACTACCAAGAGTTGGTACAAGTTTACCAGTTCGAAAATATACCCTCAGACGAGAGTATATACGAGCATGACGAAATCCTTAGTGAAGAAGAAGAATCTGATGGATCTATGAAATCGTCAGATTGAAAGAGAATCTTGTCAACAAGAAAGAGAAGATCAGACTGGATTTTCCAGTCAAACTATGATCTCTCCAAGCCTGATCGACAAAATCATGAAGAAAAGCTTGAACAATCAAAAGTATCAAGGCTTTAATGCAAACAACCTAGACAGTGCTCTTAAGAACTTCAGTCTAGGAAGAAGAAAACATCACATCATCTATGGAATTACCAGACGAGAGATGTACTGCCGATCGAGTTTACTAGAAATCAAGTGGAGATGCAATCAATTCCAGCAAGCGACATACGTGAGGATTTGGAAAAGCTTAAACTAGAGATTGCCGAGAAAATGAAATGGATCCATATTTGGGCAATATAGCTGGTGCTAAATCAACGACGTTCACAGGGATTGGCGCTCCAATTGACATAGCTATATGAGATAGGAGGATCCGAAACCTGCAAGATTCAGTGGTGAGAACCATCGCGGGTAATCTTTGTGCGGGCCAAGTCATTGAGATTATTTATACCAAGATTGCCTACAATCTCAATGACTCGAGCTTTAGTAAAGCCCTGACCCTTTATCAGGATTTCAAACGAAATGAGTTATTGGATGAGGGAAACACACCTTATTCAATAACATATCATATTTCGTATGCTCTTTCCAACTCTCATCATACAGAGTTATTCTTAGGAAAACAGTTCATCGAAATACCTGATATTTTCAAGAAGGTGACAACAACCATTGGTCCCGACAGAATGGAGATTCCACAAAGAAGGGAAGTCGACATTCAAATTCAAGAAAGGTCAGTCATAAGACATGATCAAAGTCTTAAGATAAGCACATGAAGATTATCCTTCTAAGGAGAGAGGATTATATCTCAATCTTTTGGAAGGAAACTTATCCAAGAGAGTCAACCTCAATCACCATGGAAGGTACATGTTTCAGTCAATCTGAAGTGCCCAGAAGGATGGAGAGGAATGACGATCAAATTTGATACTACAAGATGTGAAAATAACTTTCCATGCAGTGTCTTGTATTATCTACAACAACCAGAGATCAATCATTACAATGGAACCCTAGACATTGGAGGATTTATTGTGGAGATCAAATGCAGAGTAGAACGCGAAGATGTTCTGGTTCTAGGACTTGATTTCCTGGAAAAATACAAATCTTGGAAACAAGTTGACAATGGAATGAGAATTACGATAGAGAAAAAAAGACTCATAATCGTATGACGAGTTCATTCTCTATATACGTTCCGATCGAAGTGTTATATGAAAAATATAAGGCAGAATACTTCGCTGCCTATATTGATTCCAGTGCAGAAATTTGCACAGTAAGAAAATGAATCTTCCCAGCAGAAGTTGAGGATACATTACCACAAATTGCTGGAAGAGATTTCTCTAAGAGAATTTTACTCTTATCCAAATGAGTAAAAAAGATGGAAATATTAATTGGGGGAGCGGGTCAAACACCTTGGTATAAAGTTAAAACACCACCAATCTATTTTTATGATATTGGAGCAGATATTATGTTGGGAAATAACTTCCTACATATGTTCAAAAGATACACGCAGGACAATGAAATGTGAAGATTGGTGTTCACAACCAATTGTGAGCATAAAATCATTGTTCAACGACTGCATGGGGCTTTTAATCGCCAAATACCAGTAGTTTTTCGCAGCATTATGGTGAGGATGAAGACAAACTTCGTTAACCAAAAATGAAAGATCAAAGAAGGTTCAGCGAAGCAGTGGTTAGCTGTATCCAAGGAAGGGATCTTCAAATTAAGGAAATTCATATCCTTAAGACATCTTTAATTTCTAACATAGAAATTAAAGTTGAAATGTAGGTTTCTCTTGCAAATGTTAAAAGGAAAATCTCGAGATGCTATAATGAGAATCCTTTAGCATGGTGGGGGAAGAACCAACTCAAAGCAACCTTAAAGTAAAACCAAAAAGGGTGCATGAGTTCGTAAGGTTCCGACCAATCCTGATGAACTTAAAAGATCAGGAGGATATGAGAATCATTATCAAAGAACACCTTGATTTGAAGTTGATCGAGCTAGCCAATTCTCCTTACAGTAGTCCAAGATTTCTAGTAAGGAATCATGGTGAGAACAAAAGAGGTAAACCCAGACTTGTCATTAATTACAAGGGGATTAATGATATTCTTGAGTTTGATGGATATTTTATCCCAAGTAGAGATTACCTTATTAACTGCATACGCAATGTTAAGGTCTTCTCAAAGTTTGATTGCAAATCAGAATTTTACCAGATTCGCATGGAGGAAGAAAGTAAGAAACTTATAGCTTTCTCAACACCACAATGACATTTTGTTCGGAATGCAATGCCAATGGGGTTAGCTAATGCCCCCAGATTTTCCAGAGAAAAATGGATAATTTTTTTAAAGATTACTTTTCTTTCATGTTTGTCTATATAGATGACATACTAATAACATCAAAAGATATGGATGAACATATCAAACATCTTGAATTCTTTGAAGATGTTTGTTACAAGGAAGGATTAGTGCTGTCAAAAAAGAAGGCAGTAATTGCAACCCAAAAAATAGATTTTTTGGGAATCGAGAAAGATGAATTTGGAATTACTTTAGATGATCATATTGTACAAAAGGTCCAAACTTTTCCAGAAAAATTGAAAGAGAAAAAAGAATGGTTAATTTTGCAGGAATGTTTATCAAAAATCTTACAAAGCACAGAAAGATCTTTAACAGTTTGCTTAAAAAGGTGTTCCGTTCATCTAGACGGAAGAACATCGACAATGAATGAAACAACTAAAGGAGGAATGTAGAAACCTCCCAAAGCTCTCAATACTACAAGATGAGGACGATCTGGTCCTCTATACAGATGCGAGTGATCATTGGTGGGCAACTGTCCTAATGAATATTATTCCATATGGGGAAGAACCGTGCACATATTGTAGTTGATTGTTCCTAGAAAACAAGGCCATTAGATGGCATATCAATGAAAAGGAATTCTTCGCAGTTGTGAAGGCCTTTAAAAAATGGCCTTTATTTTTACTAGCAAAGAAATTTACTTTAAAAGTTTACAATACACAGGTTAAAACTTTTCTAAAAAATAACATAGAATCAAAGCCTGCAAATGCTAGATTACTTAGGTGGCAAGCTTTATGTCAATATTATGTTTATATATTGTTGTATTAAAATCTCATGAAAAAGTTCTTGCAAATTTTTTAACAAGAGATGGAGCATGCTGAGATTAGATCCATTATTCTAGCCCAGAGACATCTCCGAAAAAATCTAGAAATGCTTCTTGAGAAGTGGGACAAGTGCACTCTCCATGCTGATCAGATGGGGAAAATGCAATCTACCGATAAGACGAAAGTCTCTGGTAGAATTCGAGCATGTTTGTTGACCTATACTCAGTTAAGGTCAACATTGGAAAAGCCAATCCTGCGGGCTTCTAGAAAACCACTGAAAAAAGCAGAGTTTCATGTTCTGACACCTAAACCGGCAGAAGAGAATCAAATACCCCTCGAACAAGTTCTAAGTCAGTGGAGTCTGAACCACTCACCCAAGAAAAATATGATGCAAATGCTTCACCACTTGAACCATCATGTCAACCCGCCACCTCTGGGGAAAAAGAGGGAGAAATTAGCCTCAGGCCAATGATAGGTAAATCTGAGGCTAATACTAACATGATTGTTTTCTCCTCCTCTGAACAGGCCTGCCAGACGAATTGGGAGAAACTACTTACAAGAGTAGGTATCAATCTTAATTCTAGCAGGGTTGATGTCTCGGGAAAATATGTGCGGTTATGGATGATGTCAGGATCAAAACCCCAAGATGTCAAACAGTGGTATGAATTTGGGGCACTTGCCACAGTTTATACTATGTCTCCATCGTTTCCAGATATCAAGGGTCTACTACGATGGATCCAGAAAACAGTGCATGAAACCTGGGCAAATAATGAACAACTTTGCCGAGGTGATACATTGGAGTTGTATTTCATAAGTGCAGCACCAGAACCAGCAGGGAAGGGGAATCATGAGGCCTTTCACTACATAAGGCTACGACGACGCCGGACGGATGCCTTTAACCAAATTAAGGCACCATCTAATGACGTTCCAATGATCGCCTCAATTTTTGATGATCAGATCACAACAAGGCGAGCATGAGGATTATGGGTCTGTCTCACGGAGATGGACAAAGTCAAGTTTCCATTCAAATTCTTCCAAAACTCAATGAATGGAACATTCATGTTAAATAACATGACAGGAAAAACAACCAAGTTCGCGGAGGAGTCATTCGAAAGGATAAGAACTCTTTTGTGGGAAAACAAGATGACAATGAGTAAAGAAACACATCACAAATTCTGCAACATAGCTCACTTTGGCCATTGGGAGTCCAAGATCTGTTCGGACTGCCCATCCCAACGAGAACTCGAGTTCGGAAAAAGCTTCTTACCTAAATAGGATAAGAAGAAATTCCGAGCCAATAAGTATGAGGAGAAGAATACTTCCCTAAAAGGATGAGCTCCAAGGGCCCCTCCAAAAAAGGAGGAGGACCAACAAAAATAAAGGAGCCATGTGAAGGTTTAGCAGAAGATGTTTTCAATAAAAGAGAGCATGTGATCGAGAAGCACCAGCCAAAAAGAAAATGACAAAGGTGGATGGCAGAAAGAGACGTTACACCCAAAAAAGAATCGTCGGTGAAACAATAATGGAGAAGGACCACTAACTTCATAAAATAATTCAAGGAAGGGGTCTGACCACTACGAGGTAATTGTGTCGGCAACCTTACCTGGACCCAGTTTCACGTGAAAAAAAAAGGATCATCCACAAGATAAGGAATCCAATGCAATAATAAAACGAGGATAAGAAGCTTAGAAACTTCTATATAAACCAGATTATGGAGGAAGTTTAGATCATCGAAAAATCTTCTAAGTTTTCTTCAAAATAAACATTGTATTTCCCTTTCTAGTTTATGCGCGTTTCAATTCTAGCTACCATAGGTAGCTAAATAAGTTTGTCTCCTCCCTAAAGAAGATTTACTTATATTGTAATAAATATTATATAATTCCTTAATAAAAGATCGCGTTTTTTCTCATCCAATTTTATATTTTCTTTACTAACAAAATACTGTTACTCCTCGAGTAGGAAACAAACAAAGGCTGTGCTGAAGGCTGCTGAAAGAATCTACGACTGAAAACCATACGGTGCTCCGGGTGGTTGGACGTGATTCCTAAAACTTCCGGTGGATAAAACCCGGTAGCTTATCGGTCAAAAAGGTATAAAGTTAGTTTACATGATATGGAAGTGTGATGGGCCTGATAGAAATGCATGTTTTATTCCATTTGAGGTATTAATTAATTTTAAGTATATTAATAATAGAGAAATTATGTTAAGAAATGGTATAAGGGTCAAAAACACATAAATTGTGTGCTTTTTAGACAATTTTGCAAGAAATGGTACTTTTCAATTTTTAGTTACGAAAAGGGTACTCTTCATATATAACCCAAAATAATATATAATGAGCGTGCATCTCTTAGAATAGTCACGTAATTTTATCAAACATTATAATCAATCAAACAAAATACATGATTATATAATTCAAATAATCTCATCATCCCTTATCCTATCAATCTAATCTATCTCATTTACCAAACCAAACACTCCCTTAAAGTATTGTTTTAAATTGAGTTAAGAATAGTAAATGTGGTGGGTGCATTACTATAAAAAAAATTCAAACGTAAACCATTTTTGTGGACATTTAAAAATAACAAAATATAAATAATTTTCGTGTACGGAAAAAATTTTTTGTTTAAAAATTATAAATTATCAATTTATAATTATAAAGTAAGATAATTTTTTCTCGATTTTCTAGGATTACATGCTATTTAACTTTTTATAATAGAAAAATATTAACCATCCGAAAGAAGAATGAAAATCGGCAATTCATAAAACAATAGGCCGTCGTCGCATAAGCAAATCCCAGGGGCCGGGCCGGGCCAAAAGAGGTTTTAAGCGGGTTTATGAGCGGCTAGCGTACGACGCCGTTTGAGCGTATATTGTTTCTTATCTGCAACATTATTTCATTTCCTTTACGTTTCATCTCCAAAACTGAAACAGAGCTCCTAATATGGCCTGCAGATTCTCTCTCTCCACCTCCACCTCTACCCTCTCTCTAATCCATCCCGAAATATCTCCGCATTCTTCAACATTACCATTTCTATTACTTCCTCCCTTCCCCAGTTTTCTGGATTCCCGAAGCTCTACAGCTGCAAAATCCAGAAGAACCCAAGGTTTTTATGTATTTTCTCTTGTTCGCTCATCCCTCTTAGTTTTTAGTTCAGGAATTTGATTGTTTCTGTTGATTTTCGATTCAGCCGTATGGAGAATTTGTTCTACTGCAGCTGGAGCGGAGGTTGAGGTTGAAGTTGCAGAGGGTTACACGATAACCAAATTTGTCGATAAGATGATAGATTTTTTTCAGAACGAGAAACCCAAGTCTAGAGATTGGAAGAAGTACTTGATCTTCAGAGATGAGTGGAGCAAGTATCGGGAGAGATTTTATAGTCGGTGCAAAACACGCTCTGATTCTGAAAACGATCCTCAAATTAAGCAAAAGTTGATAGATTTGTCGAGGAGAATTCGGAAGGTTAGTTTAATTGTGTATGTATTTGTTAATTTATCATGATTATGTTTTTGTCAATTTTTATAGACCGTTAGTTCTTCATCATTTTTTTGGTTCCAAACTATTATCTCAATTCTTATGTTCCGCTAAGGCATCATGTTTAAATTTGAAAGTCTTCTTAAATTATTTCAATCCTAGAAATTGGTTTCGTCTTTGTGATTTGGAGTATGTAGAATTTGAACGTTATAGTATAATACTTTACCTGTAACTGGTTTTCACTGTTTTGGTGATATGTTTAGAGGATAGTTAGAATGTGTTTTCATTTACAAAGTTATTTGTACTTATGTGTTGATCAAGCATGAACTTGGCAGATTGATGATGAAATGGAAAAGCATACTGCACTTTTTAAAGAGATACAAGAAAATCCCATCGACATCAATGCTATTGTAGCAAAGAGACGTGGGGATTTTACAGACAATTTCTTTCGCCATCTCACGTTGATCTCTGAAACCTATGACAGCTTGGAAGACAGAGATGGTAATGCCTTTAAACAATCTAACTTGTCCAATACAATGTACATGTAGAAAAGCCTAATCTCCAAACTTCCATGACAATGATGTGTACTAGTGTTTTTTTTTGTTTGGATGTTCAAACATGGGATAAAATCTTTTAAATTGGGGTTTGCTTAATTACTATTTTCCACCCGAACATGCCATTTATGCAATATATATCGTATGCCACTATGCCTACATGTGTACTCTTAGTTCTTTCTATACACAAGTTGAGCTCTGTTGTTTCTGAGAATGTTGATATTTCATACCCCTGTACAGTTTCCCTTTCTGTATGTGTGCATGTTCGGATATCAGTGGTTACTGAAAATAACGAGAAAAGGTATTTGCATTTCTGACTTGAATAATCATCTAATTGGATTTGATTTTTCATTTCATATTTTATTTGCCAGTGTACATTCAGGTAATTGTCAATTTTGTTTTCTCAAATTATTGTTATCATCACCATCATCATAGATCTCAGATCATCTATGTTACTTAATAAAAGTCTTCTTGTAATCTTATAATTGAGCAGCAGTTGCAAGGCTGGGTACGCGATGCTTAGCAGCTGTCAGTGCTTTCGATAATACTCTGGAGATTGTGGGCACACTAGACAATGCCCAGGCTAAGTTTGATGACATCTTGAATTCCCCTTCGATAGATGCAGCATGTGAGAAAATAAAAAGCCTTGCCAAGGCAAAAGAGCTTGACTCTTCTTTGATTCTATTGATAAATGGCTCTTGGGCAGCAGCAAAGGAGTCGGCAACCATGAAAAATGAGGTGTTAATCCACTTCCAGACTTAAAGCTTATTAATACAATAATATGTGCAAGGATGACATTTTGATATGGAAAGCTATCTGCTGGCTTTCTGTCATCTCCCATTATGTGCTATGGCTCTTCTTCTCTTCCTGTATCGCTATCATTTCCATTTTCAATTTATGATGTTAAAACTGAATGGACAGGTTAATGGGGGATTGGATTACTATCCTAATGGTTTGAAGAAAGCAAATAGTCTATATCAAACATGCATGTTAAATTTGTTATATCTCATCTTACATTACACTCAGATTTAGATCATTTACGATTGGCTTGCATTTCTGAGATGAAATGAAAGATAAAATACGAATAAGACTTCAATATTCAGACTGCTGGGACATATATAAAATCTACTTTAAAAGTTCTTGATATTACTGATCTTTCTATCTTTATGTATTTAACCACCATATATACCTGTTGGGATGAAACACACGTGCTGAGAATTTGTACGTTTGCTTCAATTGGTTTTGAGAAATGTTGCTCTTAAGTTGTTTGGTTGCACATCAAACGGCACTAAAGTAGATTCCACAAGGCTGAAGTAGCAACAGCATATTGAGATGACTCTCAATGACTTCTTGCTTTCAACAACAGGAAATAGGCATGAGAACACACATATTAAATGTCATTGTGAAACTATTCGTTGCTCTATATTTAAGATACAATTATGTCCTTCAAATTCCACATGTAACATTTAGCTTACTTTATCTTTCATGCTGAAGTAGACTCCGTTCTACGGGTTCTAGGGATATTTTAATGCTGGCCATGAAACCCCCTTGGGTTTTTGTTATATTACAACCAAAACCTTCATATGCCAGTTGGTCGTCGGTTTTTGAACAGTATCTAGTTCTCATCTTTCCTAAACTATTTCTCATGCATCTTTTGTTGCTTAGAGTTTACTTATGTGATATCACCATTCCATTTGCTCGAGAAATTGGTGATTTTCAAGCAGTTAATGTAAAGCTAATTTTTGCAGGTGAAAGAAATAATGTACCGTATATACAAGGCGACACAGAGTAGTTTGAGAAGTATAGTGCCTAAAGAAATTAAATTACTCAAGTATTTGCTGAACATCACAGATCCTGAAGAGCGATTTTCAGCACTGGCTACTGCATTCTCGCCTGGTGACGAAAATGATGTCAAACAACCCAATGCTATATACACGTAATACATCATCTTTTTAATCAAATTGTCTGGTCCCATGGTTCAGTGAAAATAATTTTCCTGGATCATCATATGATGTTTCAGAACCCCAAAGGAGCTGCACAAGTGGATTAAGATCATGCTCGACGCATACCATCTCAACAAGGAAGAGACTGAAATTAGGGAAGCCAAGAAATTGAACCAACCCATTGTAATACAGAGACTTTTCATCCTTAAAGACACTATTGAAGAGGAGTACTTGGAGCAAAATGCCAAAGCAGCGACAGACACGAACTCAGAAGACAATTGAAATGCTCTTTCAATCAAGTGATACTGCTATATTTGCTAGTGCTCGTAAGCTAAAAGCTTCATGACAAAGGTTAGAGATTGTTTCCTTATTGGGATGGAATTAGTGTATCATCTTACTTTGGTGAGGAAGCAAAATTATGCATCTTTTGTTATGTCAGTACGGGCTATTCACAATCAGTACATCTACGTTACGTAAATCCTTGTGTAATGGGTAGTTGTTCTTAAGCAAGCAATCCTGTGTATGGAAAAGTTTCTTTTGCTTGTCATTATGTTCTTCTTTATGCCAAAAATGTGCTGTGTTGTTGCCTTGAAAGTTTATAATAATATGTGTTTGTTTCTTGAAAGTTTATAATAATATGTGTTTGTTTCTTGAAAGTTTAGTTTGTGAAGATATTGGAGAGGGCAGATTTGTGAGGGAGATAAGTTTTTATGAGGGGTGCATTTCATTCCCCGGAATGGATTAAACGAGAACCAATCTTTAGATAGAAAGGAACTAGGAACCAATATGGACTATTGATCTCTTTATAATCAATGGTTCAGATTAATTGTGCATCAAATTTATGCATATAATGTATTGATTAATAAATAAAAATGCATTATCATGCTATGCAATACTATATTATATGTAATACATCAAAGTAATGCGTAACATGCATATGTTTTAGTTCCAATATAAATGCATGTTATAGTTCCAATATAAGGGTTTAGTTCTTATCAGATACTACCCCACATTCCTTATATATTATGCAAGCATAAACAAATTGTTATGAATTTTGTGCAGTAGCTAAAATTAGTACCAACAGCAACTGCAAGTACAAGATAATACTTTGGAACACTTCTTGTACTGCATAAGCCACATACTATAGTACTTGCTACATCACTTCACTCTACGATTTCCCAATTATGCCCTTTCTCTCAACTTCCAGTTTCCAGTTGCTGGAGGATAAATTGATACATAAATAATTTAATATGCAAGGCAAACGCATAACTTACACGTGTATAGTAAGATACTATTTCATAAAATAAAATTTCCTCACATGTTTCAGATATCTTTTCTTTTTCATTTATTACTATCTAAGTTTTATTTACACATGTACTGTACAGATTAGATGTCACGTGCCAAATTTAATTTACGAAGAAGTCATACTAGTTACCAATATCTTGAGCTATAGAAATGAAAAAAAAAATGATCAGTTAATTATACTATAATGAATCTCGCTAAGGTGTATTGATAGTGATACAATGTTTTGTGGGGTTTTTTTTTTTTTATAAATATTAGTAATATTTTTTTAGGTTTTTAATCATATATACTTTTAGTTGACAAATAGTTAGAATATAAATTATTGATTAATATTTTGATGCGCACATAAAACTATTTAAATAATAACTGTTAATTGTCAAATAAGTGAATAATATTGAGAAATGTAATATATTTCTCAATAAAAAAACATAAACATAAAGGTTCCTTAAATGCAACCTTTTTCTAAAATAATTATTATAAATAAATAAATTTTCATAGGGAAAAAGGAAAAAGAAGACTATTGAATGATGCGGCAACATGGTATCCAAATGGATACTCATGATTTTAATTTTTAAGCACGATAATTGTTTAATTAGAATTTAGAATTTATTTAATATGAAAATATATTGTATTATATATATATATTTATATTACTTAAAAAAATATTATATAAAATAAATCATAATTATGTTTATCAAATCAAGTTACCATTACACCAATATAATTATAGAATATTACAGTACAATATCATATTTTTGTAAACTTGTCCTAAAAATTAAAAATATCGGTATATAATGTAGCACCCAATCTAACACATCCAAATCTCATAATTAATCAGCTTAGTGCAAAGATTATAAGAACAAGTTTCTTTCTTAAAATAATCTAATTACTTTCTGATTTTGTGAAAAAGTTGTAAATCAAACATTCTCGAATTATCGTAGAAAGTATTTGTGAAAAATAAAGTAATTCAATTATCTCAGAAAGATCTTGTGGTCACAAACAACTATTTATATGTAGTAGTGTAGTACATATATATAGCTATATATTAACTATAATTAAGTTGACAGCTAAGATGCATGTACATGCAAACAATATAGACATTTATATATGATATAGCTATATATGAATCCAAATATAATATTTTTCATTGATTATTGAAACAATAAAATATGAAAGTTAGTTCATTTGAGTGTGTTTAATTGCGTGCAAGAAACGTTTTGTCTGTTAGTACAGTCGCAACAATAGTACAAAGTAAGTCTCTTTTTGTTAAACTAAAATTGACCGATTATATTGCTAAAATTCTACTTAGACTTACTAGCAAGTGTTTTATAATTATTTTTCACATTTCTAAGTACGAATGAATCGCACTATTCATACGTAATATTTAATTTTATTAAATTATATATACATATAAATCATATAAATGAATATTATTCATATCTTTTACCATTTTATTTGATCATTTTGTATAATTAACACAATAAAATTTCTTCAATAATAGATGTCTTTTTCCCGGAATTACGTGGGGTTTTCGTGGCAAATATCTATCGAGGGGTAGAGAGGGCATTTTCAGTTACAGCAGAGGGTAATTTCGTCCTTCAGACCCAACTGGTACTTTTCAAACAAGATATGGTACTCGATGGGAATGAAATGCTATAAATAGAGGACATCTCAGCGGTAATTTCTCATCCAATATTGTAATCGCAAACTGGGAAGTTCCTTGCAGTCAACGAATTTTCTCTCCTTTTTTCTGGTGATTTTTCCAACTCTTCTACGATCAAAGCTTTCTATTTTTTCTGTTCAAAATCACCATTGCTAGTCCGATCATCGTTACCTCTTTGCTAATGATTCGTTAAATTCCCACTTAGTTCAATCCGGTTTTGAGCTACTGTTGAAAATTTGCTCAATTCACACTTGATTACTTCATGGATTATGTTTGGTCGGATTTTAAGTTATGAGGATTCCTTTTCTGCTGAAAAATTGCTCAATTCACACTTAATTACTTCATGGATTATGTTTGGTGGGATTTCCGAATTGCGATCGTGCATTTAATCCCACCAAACATCTGCATTAGTCTTTACTGGCTTTAACTGAGGACAAAGATATTTTTTTTTCTGAGTGTTATTTTTTCGTTGATTGAAGGGGTTAAGTATGGATGATAATGGAGAAGCATAACAAGAAGATTTGATCTCATGTATTGAGTTAACATAACCTGTTTTTGATTATAAATTATGATTGAATCTTTGTAAGAAATAGATAAGAAAACGAAAGTTATCTGAATCATTATGGTCCAAATTCACGATGTGTTATTTTAAGCATATGTGTGTATAAATGCCTCCCTGTAGTCTCCATGGTTTTCAATTGGTACCATGACAACGGAGCTTTATTTTTTGTTCTAAATTATCTGATTCGATTCTTGTTATGTGAAGGTCCGCTCTCATCTTCTAATATAAACATCTGACATCTTATTTCTTCCAGCACTACTACTTTATAATCTTCGTGTAACCTTACAATGGAGAAGCAGCAAGAGTTGGAATGGGAAGCAGCACAGAGCACTAAGATTAATGTGGACCTTGTTTCCGCCGCAAAGAGGCAGCTCAAGTTTCTTGCTGCTGTTGATAGGAACCGTTGGCTCTATGAAGGCCCTGCTCTAAACAAAGCCATCTACAGGCAAGCACCTCATCTCGATTGCACCTCTCATCATTTATTGTGACAGTTGATGTTTATGGATGCCCCTATCTATGCTTCAGTTGCTTGATGATTGATTTTTTAGTGGAATTCGTAATAGATGTCATTTTTTAATATTTTATGGTATTGTAATTTTTTTGATGTTTTGAGTCGGGGATCAATTGTTATGTTGGCTTGTTTCCTGATAATCTGAAGTGATAAAATCATATATCTTACCTGCAACACTTTCAAAATAGAAAAATAGGAAAATTGAAAATAGTTCTACTTTACTTATTGTGATCATCAAGACATCTTTTGCTGTATCAGATTCACGAGAATAATCATATTTTTGTACCACTAGGTACAATGCTTATTGGCTTCCCTTGCTGGCGAAACATTCTGAATCACCACTTTTTGAAGGTTCACTAGTCGCCCCTTTAGATTGTGAATGGATTTGGCACTGCCACAGGCTCAACCCAGTATGGTTCACTTCTGTGTTCTTTATTGTTGATTCAGAAATATATTGTGTTAGCAAAAGATTGAAATAGTCTGTTCTTTCCTCATCTTCCAGCTTAGGTACAAAAAAGACTGTGAGGAGTTCTATGGAAGAATTCTTGACAACCAGAATGTTATTTCTTCTTTTGAAGGAACTTCAAAAGAGTCAACTGAAGACATGTGGAAATCATTATTCCCAGGTGAGCCGTATGAACTGGATTTGGAACATGTTCAACAAGATAATATTTCTGCTAACGGAGCAGTGGTAGAGAATTGCACCAAGTATGATCTGATCTCAGCTGTTGAAAGACAAAGTCCTTTCTTTTATCAGGTGAGTACGATTATCATGATGACAGTATTATTTTAAGCTCACTTTGCAGATTTCAATATTCTAACTTGATCTCTTCTCATTTTCTATGTAGGTCTCCCGACCTCATATAAATGACACTCGCTATATTGAAGGAGCTGTGGCGAGGTATAAAGGATTTCTGCACTTAATTAAGAGAAACAAGGAGAGAGGCATAAAGAGCTTCTCTGTTCCCACTTACGACATTGACCTTATCTGGCACACTCATCAGTTACATCCAGTCTCTTATTGTGAAGATCTTGTAAAAATAATGGGAAAGATTTTAGAACATGATGACACTGATTCTGACAGAACAAAAGGTCAGAAACTGGACACTGGATTTACTGTGACGACCAAGACATTCGAGGACATGTATGGTCGTAGGTATTGGAGAGCCGGAGCAATGTACAAGGGTAGTGCCCCTTCACCAGTTAGACGTACTCCTTACTCAGGCACTATCATGAAAAAGGCGCCAAGTGGTAATGAAAGCCCAAAACTAGCACTTCCTGCGATGGAAGTTTTTGAGGTACTTCTGAAAGACCTTTACACTAAGAATAGACATACTCACATTGCATTTCATTAATTTGATGTGATGCTGACACTCTTTGAATTCTTTAGAGAATTAGGAGTGCACGAGTCATGAATCGTGTAGTGTGAAAAAACCTTTTTCACTTTATTACATGCTTATTGCGGTGGATTGTGTCTTTGACATAAAACGTTTAGGTCCAAAATAACAATTTCAGTAGTTTCTTAAATGAGGATCTTTTAGTTAAATTTGCTTCTAAAGTTCCAAATTTGGTTACAATATGCACCCATGGTGATTAACTGAGAACACATCACATATTCTGTTTAGTTTGAACAAGTATGCTTCTCATACGGCTTATATCATCCCGCAAAGTCCTTTAGCATTATTTGGACCTAGCATACTGCTTCACAAATTTAAGCCTTTTGGAATACTACTCAAACTTTTTAATGAAGATGGAAAAAAGAACAAAAGAAGTGTAGGGATTTATATTCCTAATGTAGAGCAACTGCAAAATTATACACCTTGTTTGATTCATAATCTGATTACACTGTTGGGGATCTATTTCTCAGAGACATAATACTGCGATACATAATGTCTTTTGAATGAAAACATTCTAAATATGAGGGATATTAATCCTGTACAAATGAGAGCTAAGTACTCTATGTAATTGAGTATCTATTGTGCATGATTTATTAAGGGAATGCTTTTGCCAATGACAAAATTCATATGCTTAGTGAATTTGCTTACAGGTCATGTTGGAGTTTGTAGGTGTAAGGAATCTTCCAGAGGGACACAACGGAAGTGTCTATGTGTCATTTAGTAAATCGCAACCAGATATGATTTTCAATTCAAAGAGAACCCTTTCAATTTTCTCAGAATCTGGTGAGAAACAAGTGGCATCCTTCCAATGTCAGCCTACTGGGAACCTGCTCTTTGAACTCATGTCCACAAAATCATCTAAGACAATGGGCGTCACTAACATAAATCTGGAAAACTTCCTATTGCCTGACTCGAATATTACAGTGGAGAAGTGGTTGGATTTGGTTCCTAGTTTAAATATCAAGGAATCCAAGCCAATTGGATTGCGAGTGGGCATCTCAGTTACCATACCTATCTCAGCACCATATACACTTCATATGGTTCGCTCTCGTCTATTCTCAAAAAGTTCTTGCTTATTCCCTCTGCCTGTCAGGGTCCAATTCTCTAAGAACTGGTCACGTGTAGTTGATGAGGATGGGAACATGGTGCTCAACCTACAGATGAGGTATATAAACTCTTGAATTGCAGTTTCTTTATGTTTTGGGCTTGTTTAGTCATGCATATATGCAAAGAGTTTCCTTCTATGTAAATATATTATCATCTCAGTTTTCACTTGGTGATCATTATCTAACATGAAAGGTTGTGATAATTAGAATATAATATTAACTAAAGGAATATGCTTAGCTTTTCAAGATCACACTTCTCTCCTACAATTTAAAATTCTCAGGTGGTATCATGGATAATTTAATCTGATGCTTTAGTGAATATACTTTTTCGCATATTATTTTATTTTATTTATAAATCGCATGAAAAATGCAAAACTCCGATTTAACAGTGCTTGACCATGACAAACTAATGTTATATGATCTCATAATGGCAGAGATCTACAGAAGTCAAAAGGCAAAAAAGAACGCAGACGGAAAGTAGTCCTTGGAATCATGGATTTGGGAAAAACATGTACTCTGGCTGAATTTTCCGACTCCAATTGGTCTATGGTAAATTCTCCATGGTCCCTTAAGTTTCCAAACACAAACAATGACGACGGGCACCTCTTCGAGGTGACTGGACCGCATACTGTAAGTATTCTCCACTTTTTATTATATATGTTCTTATATAGAGAATATACCAAAGAATAAAAAGATAAGGAGATCGCATTCTCAAAGGTATTGAGCTTCTTTGAATAAAATTAATGTGGACTATGAATTTATCTATGATCTAGAGTTGTTATTGATTAAAGTATCATTTAGTATATAAAAAGGATGATTGTAAAAAAGCTTGATTGTGATATATAAAACATGTAAAAAAGCATAGTTGTGTATAATAAAAAAGCATTGTTTTATGTATAAAAAACAAGTTCGACGTTCTCACGTTAGGATTAGTTCTCACATGAACTCATCCCCATATATATATATATATATATCTTTGATGATATGGTACATATATATTTGATGATATGATACCCGAGTTTATACAGGTAAGACTTTTCCCTGGTGGAAGGCTGGATTATGATATGAGGCGCTGCGATAAACACAAAGCTAAGTGTGAACATGAAGCTCACCTTGTTACAGCTGTAAAATTCTCTGCTGAAGAGCCTTATGGAACAGCAGTGGCATTACTTGACATGAAGTCTGGCACTGTCAAGGTATTCTAGTCACTCAACAAGGAACTCAGTCATGTACAGTAAAGTATTTTTACTCATCATTTTGCTGTTATTATTCGGGATTTACAGGTCAAAGAAGAATGGTTCGTTTTGCCGAGCCTAGTAATCACATTTATTTTAGGCAATATATTGAGAAAAGAAGGGGGTCATAGATTGGCATTGGGCAGTGAAGAAATCTCAAATGAAGTGGATAATCGCGAAGTTGGAAGTGAAACCAAGCAGGCTCCTCTGCAAAAAGAAATGGATGTTAATGTAGCACCTACTAAACATAATGCTTCGATTTTAGCAAGCGGAGGAGGTTGCGGTGGAGGATGTGGCAGCAGTTGTGGAAATGTGGTGAGCGCTGCGGAGTCCGGGGGTTGTGGTGGATGCGGTGGCAGTGGATGTGGAAACATGTCGAAAACTGGTGGTTGTGGAGGTTGCGGTGGTGGCTGCAGTGGTAGTGGCGGATGTGGTGGTTGTGGAGGCATGATGGCAAAATGTGGTGGCTGCGGTGGTAGCGGTGGCTGTGGTGGTGGATGTGGAGGCATGATGGCTAAATCTGGTGGGTGGGGTGGCTGTGGAAGCAAACTAGGAAGTGTGGCCGGAGTAAACGAGGGAGACAACAAGGGGCAGCCAAATCAAGAGATAGTGGTGGCGTGATGAGAGCTGAGTCTTCTTAAGCATGCAAGAATAATATCTAAATTCATGTGTATAAGTTATATATAAAGTTGTGTGTGTGTGATTGTCTGTGTTAATATGCATGTGTTAATGTAGAGGTGGCATCGCATGTTGTATGTGTTGGCGGTCTATCTCCTCTATCTATGGCCAATAATTAATGTGACAGAGTGAGGCTCAAATAAAGAGCTTATTTCAACAAAAGTCTCTTTTATTCTCATTATTATCTGTTTCAGCGTTCTAGGCAAGAGTTGTTTACACGGTGGAATCGGATAGTCTATCATAAAATTTCAGAGTACTCTCTCCCAAACTCTATCAAAATGCATATTCATTTTTCTAATCCGAATTATAATTCGAGTACCTAATACCGATCGAGTATACATAAATAAATCAAACAAATATATTTAATGTAATTACTATACCTACTTCAACTTTCAATATAAAATAAATTATTTATAATTTTTTACTTCAATAATTTAATAATTTTTAATTAAAATATCAAATTAAAGATTCAACTTAAAGCATTTAATTGTATTCGATTAGAATATCAAAATAAAAAAGAACAATAATACGAAGAAGAGTTTTCCGTATGAGTGTATTGGGTTGTATTTAGTTAAAAAAATTTATTACATATAATTATGATGAAAATTACTCCAATAAAAGTTTACTTAAAATCATACATTATAATACGTAAGTAAAAGTATAATTTTAATTTTACAAATGGGTATTCGGGCATATCCCTAAACAGGTAAGGAGTAATACTCAGTGCCCAAAAGATTGAAATTTATTAATCCAACATCCGTTTTGTTGGTCCCAATAGAGTGTTGGGGTTAGGATATATTAGTGAATTTTTTTTGCATTAAAGACAATAATATCAGTGTATGTGTAAGTTAATACCGAAGGGAGGTCCTTTCCCCTTTAATTTAGATAGCAATCTTTTAGTATGCACTTTTTGACTAATATTTTAATTAAATTGAAGTACAGAAATTTGTGGTCTTACTTAACTCATGTTGTTCAAAAATTGAAGTCCTTTATTTAGGAGTTTCACTTTTCTATTAATCAATCTTCAATATAAAATGTATTTGTTAACACAGTTGATATTAAATAACATAAAACAACATAGAGTAATATACAAGGTTTGATTTTTGTGGTTCAAAAATAAAAACTCTCACGTCCATGATTTTCGGTGTGATTTGAGATTCTTTAACAAAATTTAATGTGTTTTTACAATAATGAACTTTTGTTGATGTACAATAGATTATGATCACTACTAGCTTGAAGATTATATAACAAACGAGATCTATATTTGTTTACAATAGCGTTGTAACACTTGAGAATACTACAAGAAAATTACAAAGAATTTTAAGATTTTCTAACTGGGGCGGTCGTCACTATTTCCTAACTTTATTTTCTCTCATTCCCTCTCAGTGACGACAGCCCCCAGTAAACACCCATCACTGCCATAATTCCTCAAGATGGAATGAATAATTCAACATATAGAGAGGTCGCAGCAACACTCATCAACCAGGTAACAACAACACAGTGTAGCAAAGCTGTCACAAATCCATCATCATGTTATATATATATATAATTATATATTTATTGAAAGAAAGAGACAGAGAGAGCAGTAATACTGTACCATGCCTCAAGACAGTCAAGTTTTCTGCGAGGAGGAGGTGCCATTATTAGAGGAGGCTCTTGATATGGCCCTATATATAAATCATCAACCCCAACAATTCATTACTTTTTTTTTTTTGAGAAACAATCAATTGAAACAAATAAATTATAATCACCTTGAGCAGGATAAGGGTAAGCATATTTTGGTGGTTCGATATTCATATTTTGATAAGATGAGGAGCTTCTCAAAATTTCAAAACCTCTTTTGCTCAAGACATGGAAGCTTTCTTCAACAATGAGAGGAATCTATACTCTTAATATAAGCTATAGCTAGTCTTTCAGTTTCTTATAAAAAAAAAACAAAAAAAAAAAAGAATCAAGATTGAATTAATGTTTCTGTGGAAAAATTGGATTATTTTATGGGTAACGGGACGCTCATATGGTCCATGGTTATACGTCGCGAATTTCAAATGTTTCTTCCATTTATTTTCGGACAATTATATAAACCTAAGTCCATAATCAATGTCTTATTTTTATTCCACGTTGCATGTCTTATTATTAAATTTTATACATAATATTATAATTCATCTCATCCAAATAAAATATATAATCATTTTTCAATATTTAATATCATTTTCATTGATTTTTAAGATTTATAAATTCAAAAATAAATTCATTATATCATAACAAATTTTTATTTCTTAAAAATATTAATTAAAATGATAAATTTGATCGTGAAATACTAAATTCCATCCCGATTTGCTACCTAATAAATATATTAATTTGATGATAATATCTTTTTATAATATATGATATTAATATTACATTTGTGTAATTCTATTAAATATACCGAACATATAATTCATTGTTTGGTTACATATATTAAATGATGTAAAAGAAATTATGTCCTTCAAATATATTTTTAATTTTACTCTGAACTAATTTATAACGACATAATTAGGAATTTAAAAAAAAAAAAATTTATCTTGAACTGAGTATATTTATCCTACTTTAGAGTTGTAATGTATGTATAAACCTACAAATTTTATTAAATAATTCTGACCAGTAATTTTATATGGCGGCGATCTATAAGTTGAAATTAATAATATATTAAGATGTGATAAATATGTATCACATCCTTCCTTATTCATTAGCAAACAAGCCCCAAACATTATTTAAGTTTTCATTATATAATATTCAATTTCAACTGGACTAACATTTCCCTAACATTTCGCTTTTTATTATTTTACTTCTTTGTTATTTGTTTTTATTTGAAGGCATTAGTTACTCTTGGTTCCGAATACGAGTAATCTGGTAAATATGGAAGGACATACACCAATTTCGAAATTTTTGATGAGATAAAATTATTAGTGTATAATGATCAAATTTGAAGGGAGAGTCAGATTTTACTTTCAATCTAGATATGCACCATTCCGCTTACATCTTGTGTTGGACCGGTAGATTCATATCTTAATTTATAATGATGGTGTTACAACTCACACTACCTTTGAATGTAATAGATAACTTGAAGAGGAAATAGACTGTAGATTTGATTATAAATAACTTAGAATATCTTCAACATTAACTTGAATCAGAACAAACAATGTATTATATATATTTGAATCTTAATATCTTAAGAGCGTTCACTACAAGAAATTCGCTCATAGATAACGGCGAAATGCCGTTATCTATACGTGCAAAAATGTGTTAAATATACTGCTGTAATCTATGTGCACACGCTCATAGATAACGCTCGGCACCATTATCTATTCTTTAAATAGATAACGGTTTAGAATGTAAACATAACGCTCGGCACCGTTATCTATATACACTTTACATAACAGTACAAACCGCTATCCATTCATACTTTTATGTAATCTATTGTACACTTAGATTACATTTTTGTTCCACGTACAAAACGATTTGTTAGCGTAATCTATTTAAAGGTATATATATCGGTTGTAGGCGTTATGTAATGTATTTTATACGCTTTGTATTGTTAGTTTAGAAAGCGCTTCTTAATCATATAGATAACAGTTGTTTGCCGTTATAAAATGCTTGTAAAATATATTATGTATTTTTCTTTAGATTACACTTTTTGTCACTTAGATAACGATTCTGTATCGTTATCTTAAATATTCAAATTTCTTATCATTCAATTTATATTTAAAAAATAACAATTAATAATATAACCAAAGACACAAAATAATATCATATTAAACCTGTTTAAAATATATTTTACCATGCAAATATTCAACAAAAGTATGTACAAGCCAAATATAGCAAATGCGCTTGAAACAAAAGTATACTCGTTTTATAAGTCATAGTTCGTATTTACAAAGCAAACTGAGTGTAACCGGAACACAATGAGCAGATGAATATGGAGAAGGATCAGAAGTAAAAGGGAGGAAAAACAGGAGAAGAGGCGAGACAAAGTCATTCCTTCATCTCAAACTAAAAGCTTGCACAGTAGCCTTTCTATTCTATAGATAATAATTCTTAAACCTTATCTACATTGATATACTCAATGTAAACAAAACAGTCTAGATAATCTTAACTTACCTCCTTATCAATATGTTGCACAGTAGAACCACTCGTTCACTGGGCAGCAGAGAAGCCAAAAACCCAGCAATTACACTGGATACATTTCTTTTCATATCCTGAATTGAGACCCGGTTGTCATCCTTGACACGACCAGTCAATAATGACATGTATTCTTTACATTCTAGGACACACTTCATCATCACCATACACTGGATCAAGAACTCTTCAAATGACAATACATCTGGCTCAGGATTTGTTATCTTATTCAAGCAGAAATCAACAATGGGCCCAATGACATTTTGGTCACCAAATGAGTAAGGATGTCGTTGCTGAAATGCAATTAAAATCTTCATCAATTTGGTGCATGATTTCTTCAGGAAATCCATGAGTTTAGGGTGTTTCTCTTGAAAAGAAGAATCTGAAAAAATTCCATCTCAAAATAAGTTCAATACGACACAAACCAAATAATTTGCAACAATAATAAGCAATCTCTTGGTCAAAAGAACATTACAAATGAGATGCTTAACTAAAAGTAATTATAAGTGATCAACTCCCCAAAAATCATTCCCTTCAAGTGAAAAGGACAAAAAGCATCAAAGTATGACAATAGTGGGAAAGAACAATGATCAGATGGATGCAATAAGTAAATAATGTAAACCAAATGTGCAGGTCAACTAAAAAACAAAAACTCAAGGGAGATGAAAGAAGCTTACAGTATGGTAAAAATGACTGGATAGCATTCAGCATAACCGGACAAACCTTCTTGACAGGTTGCACCTCCTAAAAGTCAATACAAAAAGCTTATACCCCAAATTCATGACAAACATCAGATTGAAGGGGAAGGGGGGATGCAAATGATTAAGGGGGGGATGCTGCAAGTTATGCTCAAGAAACAGTAAACCAAACTGAAAGAGAGAGAAGAGATGGGAAGGGAAGGGGGAAGGCGAAAAAGAAGAAGAAGCAGCTTTACCTGTATAGACTTGGCATCACTTGGGAAGCCAGAAACTATGAGTTGACGAATTATCTTTGAGCATAGAAACCATCTTTCACAGATCAAGTACATATCATCATGATGCAACTCAGAATTACTTTGAGCTAGCACCAAGAAACCTTGCAAAATCTTCTGTACATCAGTCTGCCAAAGGTTCCAGCTGTAATCAAAGAATTGAGATGCTATCTGCCAAATGAGCAAGGTTAGAAGTCTAGTGGAAAAAATAAATTGTCATAAAAGATGGAGCCGACAGCACAATAGGAATATGAAAACAAAGTGCAAGAGAAGCTTTCTCTAAATTTCAACTATAGCTGCTATCCAAAGCTGATAGAAGCTTTCACTAAATTTCAACGTTAGAGCATCTACAGTGCACAGGTTGCAGAGCCTTGTGGGCAGCAGGCGAGCAAGGGGACTCGAGAGGCTGAGAGCGAGGCGCTGCGGGCGAGAGGCGCAGGAGGTGAGCCGCTGAGGTGAGAGGCCAGACTCGGCCTCCAGAGTTCATGGCGAAATCGGTGGTGTGGGTGGGGGACTCCCGAGCACCCACCGATTTTTCTCTTTTTTTTTTTGTAAATTACTTTTTTAAAATTATTAATTATTTAAATTACATACATCTATAAATACCACACTTCATTTCATTATTCATACATCTTCATCCACTATTCATCTATATTATTTCTCATATTTATCAATATTTTCATATATATTTTTTCTAAAATGTCTTCTTCCTCCAATTCTGATAACAAAGTTAATGTCCAATTTTTGCAACTAGTATTTCAATTTCTTACATTTTGTATTTGAAATTAAAATTAATGAAATTTTAGTTTCTAAAATATGTTATTTTAAATTTAATGTTGTTTATTTAAATTAATTAATATATTAATCAAAAAATTAATATTTAATTTATTTTCGTATTTATTTATTGTATATTATAAATTTAAATTAATAAATTAAATTAATAAGATTTTTTCCAAATTAAATATAAATCAAATAATTCTAAATTAAAGTAGATCAAGAGCCCCACATTAGAGAGTCTCTGTAATGCCCCGCTCTTTTCGTTAGAACTATCTCCTATTAAATTATTCTTTTTGGTTAATTAAATTCGGTTCATGAATAGAAAATCAATTAATAAATTGATAATATTAACTCCTACATTGCCTAAATTGAACTTGTTTCAATTTAAATCTCATATGAGATTAGAATTCTTATTATTTAGTAATTAAAATCTTTGTCATTAATTATGCTAAATGGGTCAATTATTATTATTATTAAGCATTAAGGATACTATTGCTATTATTATATACAACATATTACAATCTAGCTTGTTATATATTATTATGGCATGTGTGAATAATCAACCAAGTATTGTACGTAATATCAGATTTAAGCCTTCTCTTTTTTCTTTGAAACACCATCGGCTGAGGTGATGTGGGAAAGGATGTGATATTCCATTAATTCCCATAATCTATAAAGCAGATATTGTTAATAAAATCAATAGTACAAATCAGATTTTACTAGAGAGTTCAACCAGATTTTAAGTACAGAAATTAGGAGATGATTGTATCTTTATACAATGGGAAATAAAGTCGTACATGTCATCAACTTATAACCCAACATATAAAAAGATAAATGTCTACATAGTACAAATGGATTAGAGGTGAATAGAAGATAAATGGATTAGAGGTGAATAGAAGATAGATTGGGATAGTTGGCGGCTGAGAAGAAAGGGAACAGATCTGCCACTTCGTTCCATCCTCTGCAAATACAAAGGGATTGATTAGCTATGGGTTAAAACCATGAAAAGCAAAATCAAGCAAAAAACCATTGGATTTACTTCTACACCTCTTACCTCTATATAAAGAGTAAATGTTAAGACTTAATTAAGCCACTTTTAACTCACACGAAGTGGTGCCAAATTGGAAATTGGAGAGGAGCAAAGAGTGTGTATTAGAGGAGAAGAAGAAGTAGTTGAAGCTTTAAAGGTAATAAACTCTCAACCTCTAGCAATTAATGTTCATACCTCTTAAAGTTCAACTTAGGATACATACATATACACTCTTGTTCCGCCCTTCTTACCTCCTAAAAGACATGTACGAGACAGATTATAACTTGAACTTAGATGCTTAGGCTTTGAACTTAGGTAATGCATTTTGAACTTAGAAAGGCATGTTCTTAACATAAGAAAAACATACTTCTAAGTCTTGTTTAAATGTTTGGTATGAAACTTATGCTACTAAGTAATCTATACGGCAAAACGAAAGAGCAAGAAGACTTACCTAGTAAATAGGGACAAAGGTAGCGCACGGTTGCTGTCGCACGGACAGCTCAAACCGTGAGCTCCCTCCAAACAACCTCCAACACCCCGAACGGCACCGGACAGCCCCGCACAGGCCTCAAATGGCTCCGAATGGCTCCAAACGGCTCCAAACAGCCTCGAACAGCACGAACAGCGCGAACAGCCCCGGACAGGCCCCGAATCACCCCGAAATAGCCCGAACATTCCCAAACCGCCTCGAAACCAATATGAAAATATAGGACCAAACCTGAGAATGTAGATTTTCCCCAATTTAATCAATAAGGGAATAGAAATCAAATCTGCAAAAATGGACTTCTTTCGATACCTTCTTCTAATCTATAAATCATTTTAAGCATACATCTTAGTCACAATTTGATTTTCCCAAATCTGTAACCCAAAATAAAGGAATAAGAACCTAAGATTTTACCTAAAGCTTATATTTAGATAAGTTATGTAGAAATCAATACATGCATGAGAAAAAAAAAATAGAAAGAAGAAGGGGAAAGGAGAGAAGCTTACCAAGAGTTGGGGAGGGGCGGAGGTGGCGAGGCAGAGCTGCCTTCAGGGGAAAAAAGGGACGGGCGACGACTGGTCTTCACAACCTAACCCAGGGAGTAGTCGAGGCATGAGCTAGTGATTCGGAGAGGGTCTAGCCCCCGTCAAGAGAGGAGCCACGGAGTAGAGGCTGGAGAGAGAGACCGAAGAGCGAGCAGGGCAGTGGCGGAGACGAGGCTACACAAAGAAGGAAACGGCGCCGAGAGAGAGAGGCACGACCGAGGGAAGAAGATGCAGCGTGAGAAGAGAGAAGAAGAAGAGGGAAGTGAAGGGGGCAGATTGTTCTAGAGAGAAATATGTGAGGGAATGGCTGTGATGGGGGAAATAAGGGTAGGTGAAGTCAAAGTTTAATACTAAGTAAGTAGGATTTAATTAAATTAAGTATGGGCTTGAATTTTATTAAGATGGGCTATAGTAATAAGTTATAAGATGGGCCATGATATCTAATTAAGGTTATGGGCCGAGTTTGTTGGATTAGTGGGCCAAGACTTGATTTTAACAGGCCAAAATAAATTTAGAATGGGCTAATCTAAATAAATTAAGGATGGACTAACTAAATTTTTTATGTGGGCTAACTCAACTAAGTGTCTAATAGGCTAAGAGAATTAAGAAGAATGGCCTAATTAGCTACTATGTTTGGGCTGAAAATTAGTTAAGGAATTGGGCTAATCTAATTATCAAGTGGACTAATTAACAATTCTATTAGATCAAGAACTTATTTATTTGGACTAAGTCCAAGTATAAGAATATTAATTGATTTAGAGAATTAAATTATTTAGTTAAAATTTCATCTTAATAATTTATTTAATCATACTTAAGATATATTAATTAAGTTATTCCAACCTATAATAATTTTATAAATATTTTTGACTTAATGATCAAAATATTCAATTAGAAATTCTTTATTTATGATTACCCAATAATTATTCACTTGGGTGTAATAAATGGATTTAGAATCTAAGAAACATAGTTGATTTGAGAAATCAACGTCTCGAGACAATAAATTCGATACTCGAAAAATAGTCGAGTTAAAGATCCGAGAATAATTTCCGGAATAATAAAGGATAATATTTTCTCGCACTTAGAGAATATTATATGAACTCAAAAATTGTATCTCACTTGAGACTTTTTAAAGGTTTCGACGAGAGGTCGGATCCGCAATTCGAGAACAAAGTCATCACCGGTCAAGACTATTCAAGTAGGCTTTCTTACTCTATAAAATATGTGTACATGACTTTTGAATGAAATCAGTTGTTTACAAACCATTGTCTTGCCATAAAAGTTTCAATTTATGTATGATGTCTATCTGTTTAATTATGATCGAATTCGGATCCCAGTAGATTAGATATCTTACTCGGACTAGTGTACACAAAGGATCGTGAGTCATCTTAGCGGGTTGGCCGGTCCTGTGTCCGTGTGAGGTGGCCACCTCCCCGGCGCATAGAAATTAAGATATGGCTGATTACAAAAGAACTTAGACTGTAGTCGAAATAGGATTTTCACGAGAAATGATTTTAGTGAACATAGGTTCTTTAGAGACAAAATCCTTATGTTTCACTTATAATGGCTTGACAGTTATAATTGCACGTGTCTACTGAGTACTTTTGTACTTAGCCCTGCATGTAATTCTAAACGTGCAGGTTAAGGAACGATGAAGGAGGGGGTGCTACGTCATGCTTTTGTCGATCTCTTAGAAGTTAACTCTTGGGGGTTCTACATGTCCTCATACATGTAGAACTTTCATCGATCCGAATAGTTTTCCGCTGCTAGTTGAGATCTCTATGTAATAGACTCAAGACTTCAATCTTCTTTAATATTCGGGGTTATGTATGAGCTTATGACTCAAGTTATTCCTATGTCAATTACGTATAATGAACTATTAAGCTAAGTTATGTGAATGTCGTCCAATTCATCTTGATTCCATTTCCCCATTCTATTCCTGTTTTTCTAAATCCCTCCCTTAGTCACGTTTTCCCGGATTCTACTATCCTTAGTAGAGTGCGGTCGTGACAGTCTCCCATAGTGGGATAACAACACAACCTCTCTAAAATTCGTGAACCCTACAAAAAAATATTCATTTTATTACCAATTTTTCACCAAGAGTCTCTCTTAGAGAGTCTTCCATTGTGGATGCTCTTAGAGTCTACTAGATGGTTGCCTGTCAATTCGACGAGATTAAATATTTTATAAAATTATTTGTTGTCATTTTAATTATTGTCATTCACTGTTAGGGATATATTGACTATTGTTATATCTTAAATGTGTATAATAAAAGTCGTTAATTATAAAGACTTGTTTATGATAAACACTCGGTCAGAGGTGAGACACTGAATTGGAACTTTCCCGGTCCAAACCCAAATCCTGTCGGGATTCGGGACTCCAAGTCTCGAATTTTTCGGGAGCGAGGTTGAGAAATTGAATGGGATCAAATTTCCTAAAAGATCGGGATTCAAGAAATTAAGAAATTGAATTTTTAGGATCGCGGGAGTTTTGAAGTCCGTTTCTCACCCCTAGTCCTAAATCGTATGTTATCATCTCTAATTAACTCGTATTTATTCAAATAAAATTAATTGTTTGAATATGTATATTACCAACTTATGGAGTTACGTAGTGATGATATATTTTATATTAATGAATAGCTCAGTATATGAAAAATGAACTTCAATTTCACTCCTTAACGATGATATACGTGAATTTGCAGTCAAAATCATCAATTTGATTGAATTTTTAATTAGGCATCAAAATATACACATTGAAATAATATATCATTAAATATATTCTTTTACATTCATGAAAATAATAGTTACTTAAATAATATATTATTTATATAAATAAGAAAATTATATACATCTATATCTATACATTATTATTTCAATAAAAATATATAATTGTTAAAATTTTATTATCTATTCTAAAAAAATATATATACATTGTCCGACTAATAAGACAATTAAATAATTATAAACTATCCTCTCAATTGTATAACAAAAATAATTCTCCCTAAATATATATTATAAATTTCCTATATTATAAATAAATATTATAGTTTTATATCTTGACAATTAAAACTCATAGAACAAAGTTTATAAAAAATTGAATAAAATTCCAATTTCATGTCTTTTTCTAATTGTAAGAAAATAAACACCATAATTTTGCTTGCTTATTTTATTTAGTTTTTATATATATTTAATCTATATTTAGTTTATGTAATATATTTTATATTGATGAATATGGAATATATAGTGTATAACATAATATATGATGCATATAAAAAATAAGAATATACCATAAATATAATGTGCACACATGGAAATAAGAATATATATAATTTTATTTGATTAATATGACTTTTTAATTCCAAAAATTTGAGAATCTATATATCTATATAATATATTAAAGGATTACATATTGAAGTCATCTCTTTAATCCAAGGCATACGTGACATCACCACAAGCATTCTTTCATATTTATATTATTATTTTATATACGGTAATATATAATTCAATGATTTGGAAAGAATTTTTTTTGGTAAATGTATAATAAAGATCATATATAATTAATTAGTCATGATTATAGTCATATTTAATTAATTATTCAGTCAAAATTACATCATATTTAGTTGAATGTATACTTTATATATTATATAGATTAAAAATAATTTTGCTAATTATAATATATAATATAGACATGATAATAGACCCCTACAATAAGCTTTGTTCATTTATGATACTAAAATATATAGCATTAATCAATCATCATCGTTTACTTTTGAAAATTGGATAATATATATAATTAATTATGAAGATTGATGGACCTAATTAATTGACTATTCATTTGTTTCTTTTTTATTTAGATTAAATGGTCTTTTCCCTTTAGAATTTTTTAATTAATTTTAATATTTATTAAAATTTACTAAAAAATTCTATCTCACATCTATATATGTATCTTAAATATCAAATTTTTTGATTATTAATTATAATTTTTACTTTAAATATATATCCCACGTTGATTTAATATAACATCCAACAATTATTGAAACTATATAAATACTAACAATCTATATATTCTACATCACAATTTAATTGTACAATTAATTATTTAATCAAATAATAATTATATTTTAATTACAAAATTTATTTTTTAATATTAATTTTTTAATAATTTAAATTTTAAATACATAACTTGATTTTTATTTAAACATTTAATTTAGTAAATTATTAAAGTTATTTTTTATTTATTATTTTGAGATGAAATATTTTTATTATTAATTTAAAATTTCAGTCAATTCAATATATATATATAATAATAATAATAATAATAATAATTAATACAAATAAATTTAAAGTAATCAATTATTTTTATTTATCATAAATCTCAATTTTATTTTATGAATTTTTAATATTTATTAAAATTTTGACTAATATTAAATTGATTAAAACGTAAAAATAAAATAACATAAATTTTATTTTATTAAAAAAATTATTATACTAGATTATTAGATTATCAAATAAATAGTCCAGTAATTGAAGTTTTTCTATAAATATTATATTATAATTTTATTATAACAATTAGTTGTCAAACTGTACGTATAATTTTTCATGTATAAAGTAAATAAAATCTATAATATTTTTTTCCATATTTTTTTATTTCATAGCATATTAGTTTAATATATATTTTGTAGATATTAAATTAATAGTGTAATTTAAATATCACTAAACTAACAATTAGTCTATCACATATTGAAAACTTGGTAAATTTTATTAATATGAAAATTTTATAAAAAGAAAAAATGTGTATATAATTGAGCTTAAATAGAGCTTGAGATATTGAGTCAATTAAATTACGTTAATATTTGTAAATATTTTATATTTTTATAATATATAATCGTTGGGTTTTTTTCTATCAATTTTAGTCAATTTGATCTTATTTTATGGTTCTTTAATTTGTGTATGATAATTTAAGGTAAGATTGGTCGAATTGTTCAATATTTTATAAATTATAATTTGATTTTAATGATTGATTGTCAAAACATATATATTAGACTTTTGCATATTAAATTTAAATGTAAGAGTCATTATATATAATTTTAGATATAAATTATACACAAATATAGTTCATATAAAGTGGGTGGACGAATATTTAATGAGAATTTATACGGCAGAAGGGCCAAGCCAACGACCGCTGGCTCCCCAACAGCTGCTGGCAGACAATTATGAGCTTGATATAAACTCCTTTGTGCGTCATTTTTAACCTCGGAACCTATGTAACTGAAGTTTTAGACTCTCAAACACCCTTTTTACTTGCTTTCTTAGATAAATTCTAGTGAATTCCAATGGTTTGAAATGGATTCCGACTTGAGATTCTTACATTTCACTTAGTAAGTTTTCTTTTGATGGTTTCCTTTTGCAATTCTAGCATGTATATTCATGTATATATGTTTAAGTGGATTGATGAATTGCTTTTACATGTGGAATTGGGGTTAATCAACATTATTCTTTAATCGGAAACGTTTGAATAAGTGTTTGTGCAAGGTTAAGTAATTACTAGAGGTGTGAGATTGATACGAAAGTGAATATCACAACTTAGTATATAAAAATGAAAGTTTGCTAAGAAACCTCTCGTGTTCCTAACCAAGTATGAACACATGGTCAATTTGATATCAAATAGGAGCTAGAGTATCCAATCATTGACTTCAATCCTTTGGAATTCGTATTTAGTTGCTTTTGATCTTTAATTTATTATTGAACACATCTAAATCGTTATAGAATGTTTAGGATTTCCTTTTTTGTATTGTAGTACTAGTAATTAATAGCGCTGCATAGTCTTCCGTGAGATACGATATTAGGGTCAACTTGACATGTATTACAACACTCGTTTAATAGTGAGAACTTGAGATACGTTTTAGGTTGAACAAAATTTGGCGCCATTGCCGGGGAAAGCTATAGGCATATTGATTTAGTACTTGTGTGTTAAGTTTCTATTGTTTTGTTTTGTTTGTGTTATTGTTTGGGTAGTTATAGTAATTGAGTTTTTCGTTTTTCATTTTGTTAAGTGTTTCCAACCTCAAGTTGCATTTGACTTCTCTATTGTGGTGTTAGGTTGTGCATGCACAGACGCCTAAGTCTAAATAGAAGATTGACACCCGTACTTGCTAACGTGCATCGCAGGAAGGAATTAGAACCGATCAACCTGGAAGAAAAGGTTGGAAACAGATATCTTTTGGAATCGGGATATCAGTCAGATCATTCGGGAAGCACACCTCTACAGGATTCAGACACCGACTGGAGTGAATCAAGTTCACGAACAGTGATGGCGGCCCGATAGATGAGAGAGTTGGCTAGACCGGTGATCGGAGCTTCGGCATCACCGATCGTGTTAGGGGAAGCAACTCTGTAATATCCCGCTAATTTCTAATTATACTTTTAGGAAAAACCTAGAGCCTGTTAGGATCTACCATGTTAATTTGGCAGACCGGGAAAGCTTATTCAAGCGTTTATTTAAAAATGAATTTTTCATGCATAAGTTGAAAGTATATACATATTATACTCCTTGCGTAGAGTTTTTCAAAAGAAAAATATTGGCACTAGGTTTACCCAAAAAGGAGTTCATATGCAACCGCTACGAATTTTTAAAGTTTAAGCACGTCGTTAAAAAAAATAGTTTTTCCATGCATGACCGAAACTATATCAATATTATAGTCATTGTGTAGAGTATGACGAAAGGGAGATGTTGACATTAGGTTTGCCCGAAAAAGAAGTCGTGTACAGAAGTTACGACGTTTTAAGATTTAAAGCATTGATAATAATATAATATAATATAATATATTAAAAATAATAAAAAATTATTTTTTTTCCCTATAAATAGGGGAGGAGTCGTGAACTTCCTCCCCATTTTTAGAAGCAGCATCGCCCGCCTTTCCCCCACCCCCCTCCTCTTCTTCTCCTCCTCCCTCTTCTTTTTCTATCATTATCGGGTATCGAGGTTCTGCCGGTTCGAGAATTTAGTATCGATCGAAATAAAGGTACGTCAGGATAAGGTTGAAGGTAGGCATGGAGCTTGACAAAGATGGCTCAGCCATCGTCGAGTCTCCATCGCCATCGTTTCGATATCATTATCTTCATTATTTCTTCTCCGTTCTCTTCTTCATTCATTGTCCCATTCATGACTATTGGTCTATCAGACGGCTAAGGTCCCTTAAGGTTTTGAGTTTCTGACCATAAGATCCGTTACTCTGCCGGATTGAAATTTAGATTTGGATCCCTTTTAGGATCTATATGTCATGATTTATTGCATTATTCATGTTTTTCTAAAGGGAAAATATTCATGATCAATCATTTTTCGATAAAATTTATAGTACATGTAGAGAAAAAAATATAGAATTTTATGAAACAGATTTCATTAATTTTCATCGGTCCAATTTTCATAGATCTGAAAAAGACTACGAATCTTCTCGATTAAGCTTCGAGATAAAGTTTCATATTTTAAGAATATTTATACATATTCCTATAGGGAATAATGTCCGGAGTATTTTTTCCTTCTTGGCCAAAGTCATTTGAAAGTCCGGTTGCTGCCAAATTAATTTGTTACGTGATAAAAAGAATAATATTGAGCCTAAAAATTTAGTACAACTTATCTATAGTTCCTTTTTGGAAATTAAAGCCAAAATATATTCCCTATGACTAACAGGTACCTAGCACTGAAATTTGAGCTCATAAGGATTTACGATTTTTCCGTAATCGAGGAATATCATCGGTGAAAGGTTGGGGATATATACGTATTTTGAGTTATTAAGCTCTTTTCTTTGAATGAAAAATGCATGGATCTCTGTTAAAATGTTTTCACGAAGGCATGGACTGTTTAATGCTCTTATCGACCGCCGGGGGTTCTTATTCGGCCTAACACGTCGATTTAAGGACTGTGATCACTTAGTCTCTACTGCGGTGGGTTGATCACCATCGGGTTTTGACTTATGCTATGTTAGGTTGTACGGTTCGCCGAGCCCTATTTGACTGAATGTTTATGATCCGTCGGTGGTAAAAGGCGCGGGACATAACCTATATAAGAGTAACGTCATGCCGGGTCATGTTTAATTTATGCACAAATATTTTGCTTATTTAGAAGTTATTTTTGTTTTAAAACCTTCTAAGGTAAGTATACTGAACAGAGACTATATTTTTCGTTTTATGAAAAACCCAACTGAGTGCACTAGTACTCACCCCACGTTTTACAAAATTTTTCACAGGTTAAGGAAGCAGCATGATGTGTGTGGCTGAGGAATGGTGTTATTGGGATGACGGTTGCTTCATCACGAGAACGGTTTACCGTTCAATACATAAGAATTTCCGCTGCCATGCTCACGCATGTTATAATATTTAGGAAATAATTATCATTCACGTATATGTGTGTGATAATATATATGTTTAAAGTTTAAGATCATTTTCTTATTCCACGAAGGCCTCATCGTCCATTATTAAGAAAGGTTCATGTTATCATATTATCATTGCCCATTACATGCATACACGTGCATAGGAGAGCTTAGAAGTAGTCGGCCCCTCTTGGACGCTCAACTCCTCAGCCCCTTGTGTAGTGTTCGAGCGAATGCCGACCACACTTGGTGAGCTGGGTGAGTGACTCCTTTTGGCGAGCTAGGCTCACTAACCTCCGCCTTTGATCGACGGTTCTTATTGGACGATTCGGCCTCTCGAGGATTCTGGATTACCGTTCCTACGAGATGAGCTGTATTATCTCCAACCCCGTCTTTCATATTGGATGATTCGGCCGCTTGGGATTCTGGATTACCGCTCCCATGACT